>OMNW01009519.1:38420-107375 GCA_900303245.1 Selene dorsalis
CAGCTGTGCCACCAGTCTGCTCTCCCCTACTCACTTGGACACCTGATGCCTGTGGCCCAGGATCCCCCACACGCAGCAGCAGCAGCAGCAGCAGCAGCTAATCACCCCTCCTGTCCTGTCCTACATCCACCTGCCTGTGTCGCCCTGCCTCTCTTTCACCTCAGTATTTGAATAAAATTCCCTGACAGCAGGTGTTTCCAGTGCTTTGTTGTGCTCCCCACAGCAGATGTACACTCTGCACGATTGATTTTCTGCAACCAAATTAGCTGTGATAAATAAAGCTGCAACTAACAATTACTCCTGCATTTAATCTCCACACCCTATTTTTTAAGGGAATTAGTTCTGTTAGAAATAATGTCCCACAATCGCCCAACAAACATCACCACAATCAAAATCAAAAATTGTATGTTTTGCAGGTGCGAGAGCAATTAAGTTTAATCCCATGAAACTGCTGTGTCTCAGGTTCAATTCAAATCAGGTTTCATCAGAATTATCAATGAGTAATTATCTGCCTGATGATTAAATTATAAATAATTTCAGCTCTAATAATCAGAGTCACACACTCATGATAGCCGTACTGTGTCAGGTGTGTGTGTTTTCTCTCTCCCTCTTTTCCTCGTTATCTCTCACCTCTTCAGGTGCTCCTCTACCTATTTTCCTCCTTAACAGGTGGAGCGCCTTACACTGATGAGGAAAGTGACTGGGGAGGTCCTTAATAGGACTGGGAGAAGGAGGCAGTTTCTTTCAGCCCAGGGAAATGTCTCACTGGTGTTGGTTGAGTTTCCACAAGACTTGTTAGAGTTTGAGACTTGCTAAAGACTCGTTCAGTTTGTATATTTTAGTTTGGGATTTTGATTTGGACTGAGGGATTTCTTTTCTTTCTGTTTGGTTAGTTCGGTGGCAATTCTTGGGTACGACAGCCCACTGCATGGCTGGCCCAGGAGCCCCCACTTTTTGTTACTTTTGACTGGGAACTCCATTCCCTGTTTTGTTCTCTTTGTTCACTTCTGTGTGGCATACTAAGAGGCATACTCTTATCTTGTGACCTCCACCTGAGCCTTTGTTGACAAGGGGAGGCCTTAACATACTTGATTTATATATTAATTTATTTTTTTAAGATATTTTTGTCTTTTATTGACAGAATAGTGGAGAGAGACAGAAAAGCGGGAGAGAGACTATGAGAATGACACACTGTACAGATCGGCACCGTCGGGAATCGATCACTGCATTTGGCATTGCCAAGATGGGACATGCTCTTAACCACTCCACCACTCAACACCCCCATACTGTATTTATTAGCCATAAAAAGTGCATATTTCTCTTGTGTTAATTTCTAGAATATGGTGTTTCTACACTGTCAAAACCAAAAGGATACTTTAGTTTTTCAGTTTGCCACACTGACAGAGCACCACGGGATCCTCCAGGAACCTTTTTAGGGCGTACTCACATAAGGCATACGTACTGTGCCCAAGCACGTTTGCCCCCTAATTATTTGGCTGGTGTGAGTGCAAGTGTACCGTTCGTTCTGCAGCACGGTACAAAACAGATGGCCCTAGTGTGAGTGCACCCTCGCTCTTTAAGGAACTTAGTTAATCAGGTACCTAAAGGAACTCTTTTCTCCATGGCCTTGAGCCTCTTATGGTACTTCAGAGCACAGTTTCCTGACCATCTGACATGCCTCAGGGAGCTTCATGTTGTTTGAGGCCTATTATTGTGACTGCTACAAAAGAGTTCAACACCAAATGGTTCTTTAAATGCCACTTTAGATGCAGGAATGAATACTGAACCAGTGCAGCAATCAAGCATGTGACTCATCAACTTCAGTGCTAAAAAAAAAACAGCAGCTTTTTAAAACCATTTGTTGCATTTTCTATTTTCAATATTAATTACAGTCCATCATGTACAAATGTTCCCTTTCTTGTGCTCAAAGTGCCTCCCACTCGCTCTCAATCATGAGGAGGGCTGCGCCTGCTGCAACTGCTTATTATTGGGAGCTATTGTGTATGTTAAATGGCTTTAAGTGTACTTTTGCACTCGGCTGCATTTAAGTTAAAGCTAGATAAGAGTGTCAGCTAAATGGTGTAAATGTAAATGTAATTATTCCAGCATAACAAAGTGATTGCAGCGGTTAGCATTCTACTGTGTCATTTTATTTAAAAAAGCAAAGGAAACAAATTAAAGAGTGGTGAACATATTATTGCACTGGATGTCCTTGGTATATCTAATTCGTTGAACTCCACAGTGGTAAATGCTTGTTGTATGTTTCCTTTGTGGCTGCGTTTTCTCATTTCACACTTGACCAGTTGACCGGTCAGGCCTCTGAGTACAGTAAATAATAAAATCAGGAAATATTCCACTGTATTTCTTTGCCACAACACTGACCTTTTTTTCATTTGCAAATCTCACTCCTGCCTTATGTCCTCTGCTACTCTACTTCCTCCTCTTTCAACACAATCAAATGAAAATAGGCAGTTCCCTCTCTGGCATGGTCATGTCCTGAATAGAGATTATTTGCCAGGGGAGGTTGTGCCACAGCGTGAGACACTCCAAAACAAGTGGGCTGTGTGTTTTCAAGCAGCGTAGAGTGCAGATAATCATCAAGGGAGAAATGTGATGGATTTTTACAAGTGAGGATCTGCAATTCTTTATCATCCACCAGCTGTGCACAACACCTGGTGGAGTCATGCTGTGGGAACACTGGAAGACGAAGTGTATTCTGCACTGGAGGGCAAAGAGAGGGGAGAGGAGTGAGAGAGGAAGCAGAGGGGAAATAGGAGATAAAAAGCAAGAGATTGGAGCAAGTGAGTAAGAAGTAGGATATAGGTTTATAAGGCTGGAGGAGAGACAGTGATGACGTTTAAATACGAGGCACATGTGTGATGATTGCAGATGATCTGAATATGTCACTGGAGGTGTTGGGTGTGACACGGTGTCTACCATCGTTGACTTGCTGTGCTTTTCTTAAGCTGTGCATTTCTCTATACCTTCACCAGCCTCGCTCCTTTATGGCATCATTTTTCTGAGGAATTGAGTAGTTTATCGGGGAAGTGCTGAGAGCAGACGTCAGACTAGTGATGACGGAGATCTGTTGATTCTCAAGGCCACTGAAAATCTGGTTTCAAATTCAAGTGTGTCTCTATAACCTCATGAGTAAAGGTCTCAATACAAGGTTGTAAAATATACAAAAATCCTTTGCTTTGACTTGAAACTTGTGTCTCATATGGTTTATGAAATACATTATACTTTGACAGTTTTCTGTCCATCACTGGAAAATCCAGGATATATGAATGTAAATATATTTGATTCCAAAAGTTTTATCACTGGACCCAAAACATGTCAGACTTCACTGGAAATGTGTGCAGACGGCTTCAAGAGTCCACATCACACTCGTGTGTACGCTGCATATTGCACCACAGTTCTTTTTCAAATTTAGTGTGATGTGTCAAAACTAAACTACATTTTTAAAGTCAGACTTAAGGTGTGCACGGAGAAAATGTCTTCTTCTTCGTATTAAAAGAAAAAAAAACTGTCTTCTGGGGTACAACTCAGTCTTCAAACTTCACTCAGTCCTGTGAAGGGCAAACATCCAAGTAAAGTGTCCATAAGCAAGACATATTTTTGAGTAGAGGGGAGCTTAAAATAGGCAGAAATGAAAGTTGAATGTCAAAAAAAAAACAAAAAAAACACCTCCACTGTCAGCAGATTTTAATTCAAATTTTGTTAAATACTAATTGGAAAACATAAGGATGTGTTATCAGGTTTTTACAGCTCATCTCATCCCTGCACCTTTGTAAACAGTGTGGAGAACACAGATTCAACTAACCCAAACTCTGGCAGAAATTGTGTGCTCATAGGACCCCATTGTCCCTAACAGCTGGAAGAAAGAAAACATTATTAGGCCCCTTTTAGAAAAGTGTCTTGACTCAACGTTGAGGTCTGACAACACGGTGTGGAAGACAGTGGTGCCTTCGAACAGAGGACAGAGCGGTTGTTTTGCTTGTAAGGGGTCTGAGGAGCGGGGAAACATCGTCAGCGTGATGAGGAGTTTACGGCAATTTGATTGACTGCCAAAGAAGCGGTTCCCTTGCAACGTTAACTGCATATAGATGCTAGTTAATGGGCTAATTTACAGGCACAGGTGGTTTCCAGTGCACACAGGCAAATTCTCCACTGCATCCCAAATATATCATCTGAAACTGTGCCGCGCCGTCAGGACAAGCAAGGCAAGCAGTGTTTGATCAGTTAGGGCTAAAAATAGGCATTAATTAGAACAATACTGAGCTTGCACTAATTTGCAATTAGAATAAGGTCATAACTATTGGCTATAAGCTTAATCAGCACATTGCTGTGTAACAGACACAGGGAGATGGGGGGACAAATGAATGTTTTCAAGAAAAATAAGAGATATAGATACCGGGTGATAACAGGTGGTCTGTGTGAGTGTGTGAGTGTGAGTGTGTGTATGCATGCAAATGCACTGAGTGAACCCCCACCTCACTGCGAGAGCAGAGGACATACAAGACAAGCAGTGTGGTCATGAATGATAAATGTAAAAATAAATATATGGTGGTTAATAGTGACTGGCTGCGTGGTGAGTTGTCACAGCAGCTCTAAACAGCCCATTTCAGGCAATAGTTTTATTTTACTGCTAAAACTGAAAAAATGAAATTAATTTAATTTATATTTTTTTCGTGGTCTGGAACTCCAGATGCTGCAGCTCAGTACCATTCACATAAGAAAACTGCTTCAGTGGTCTTCTGCTAAGTGTCAAAGGTAGTAGCAGCAAGTACATGAACAAATTCCAGAGAGATTTATCATCTTAAAATGGCATGAAGTGTATTACTTTTTAGTTATCACACTAAAACAAGTTATATTTTCTTTTCTTTTCTTTTCTTTTCTGTTAACCAAGATGTAGGTTTCTCTGTGTAAGATCTGACCTTTTGAGAAGTTTGAGACAGCATTAACTAGGACTATATAAGACTCTGTCACTGTCACTGGTGTGTGTCATCGTCTCAGGAGAGAGTACAGGGAGGTAAAGATGTCCAGAACAGAAAGATACGGGAGGGACCAGCAGCACAAAATCATGAGAGGACAGGTCCTAAATTTAAAAGAGATTCAATTGCTACCGTCATGAAAAAGTATGATCTAGTCTGGTTCATTTGCTGCTGTAGTAAAGAATCACACATCAAGACGGTGGTTTGAGGGCAGAACTGTGTCATAATCATTTCAAGATTTAGATCCATACTCTGCACTGAGACGTTTCTATTAAATCCTTTTTAAATGAATGTTTTATTCAAGTGACCTTGAGGTAAATGGTGCAAACACCACTTCTGTTAGGTATCAATGCAAGAGCGAGCTGTGTCATTTACCACGAGGATATGGTACTCTAAAAAAACAGAACAATTCCCTCCATTTTTACCTCCACACTCCACAAAAACAGCATTCATTCCCACCTAAGTGTAAACAACCATTCTTTGCCAATGTGTGTATAAATCAACACCTTTCACATTCAATTTAGCCCCTTTAGAGAGATTTCAACAACCACCTTGAAGCCATATCAGCTCTATGGGAGGACAAACAACAGTACAATCAACAATTGGCAACACACTGAAAAATCAACATGCATTAACACTTGAGGATTTGCTGCGTATTTTATGCCATGAGCGCATGACGTGTGCAGAAGAAGGCTTAAAGGAGCACATGGCAACCTACCTGTCCCATTTTAGCATTTTCACACACAAAGGTTTCGTAAGGACTGGCAAGCTCAGGTGGAAACTCGTTGATGTCCAACACGTGAACGGTGACGGCCACTCGACTGGTCAGAACTGGACTATCTGGGGGGGAAAAAACAAAAAAATAACAACAGAAAAGAAAACAGGACTGTTTAAAGAAAGCACAACATGTGGAGATGGTTGCATGGATGCAGAAGGATTTTTTTTCCACAGCACTGACATCATGTGGATATCTAAAGTAATACCACCATGATGAGGAGCCAGAGCATTAAGGTTTCAGAGTTGAAACAAGGTGGCCGAGTGGTTAAAGAGCCACGCTGGAGTGTCCACTCAGCGTCCTCGAGCAGACGCTGCACCGCCCATCTGCTCTAATACTGCAAAGCACTCTGGTTAAACGCTAGAAAACCCTAAATGTGTCTGGAACATGGTGATGCATAACTTGCAGCGGGACTCTCCCCTGCTGCTTTATGATGCTTTTGATTGATGATGAGAAGGAGAATTCAATGAAAACAGACAATAAATACATTACATGCGCAGCCTACAAATAAAGCATGCCTCACATTATAGAATATGGCTCTCCAGAGAGGAGATTTTCTTTACAATGTTTTTTTTTCCTCAGGTTCTGTTATGGGTTTTAGCTATAAGATGTGCAGCACATATTAATTATAGTGTGAAAACCCCCCCTGAGAGAGACTAACTTGAATCCGGGTTTGTTTGCTACAATGCTTCCTCGCTGCAGGGGCACAGCGTGGAAATGTTCTTTTTGTGTGGAAGCCCGGGTAAGGTAAAGTTTATGGATTTGATGTGGGAATAGGCTTTGCTTTTCAGTGGGGGGCTTAGCGTGCTCTTGTTTGTGTGAGTGCAAGCGCGCGGGCGCGTAGGTGCGCAGGTTTTGTGTGTAGGTGGGTGGTTGAGAAGAATGCAGGGGGGGATCTGTGGAGTCGTCTCACAGGGATTGGAGCTGCAGCCACGGCTCAGTTAGTAACCTGTCTCTGACCTTGATGGAAAAAGCAATCTTCCCACCAAGGTAAAAATGACACTGAGCACGGGATTTGCTGCTTTGCACTGACTGAACTACTAACGTTAATGCTTGACCAGCAAAAATACTGATCTTTTCTGTCATCAAGGTCCTGAATACTATGGTCTTTAAAAAGTTGGAGCAACTTCAAATCTTGCAGAATGGTGAATTCTGTGAAAATTGTTTTTTTTAAAGCCTTCTGGATACAGGAGTTTATCGTCTCCTCCTCGTCTCATCTGAGAAACTTATCGTCTTAACTGCTGGCTGACTCTCAGTACATCATCAGTAATATATCTCCCAGCCCACTAGATGGAGCAATGGTATAGTGGTTATACTCAAATCTGAACCAACATCAGCAACATCATCCCAATAACACACGCTCTGCTTATTTTATTAAATCAGATTCCTGTGTTGCGAGCTTGAGTGGTCAGCCATAAAGTCGCCTCCCTTATACTGCCTTTCTGCTGGATATTACTTTTTTAATGAAGCTCATTTTAATAAAAAGCCCCAATCTTTGCAAGCCATCAACCACAAATCTATAAAGTGTGCTGGGAAATGGAGATAGAAAGATTCCTGGTGGATAAGAATCTGTTAAAAGTGGCAACAGTGACCAGAATAAGTAAGCAAACTCACAACACAAATATTGCGCGGAGCTGAAGTCAGTTGCTGTAAACGGATAGAAAGTGAGCTTCCTTGTCGCCCCCTGCCAAGGTTATTATTGCATTTAATAGATCTTCCTCTCTCTTTGACTCCCAAAAATTGCCACTGGGCTTAAATGCCAAAAAGCAAACTGTTAATCTAGCCCCGGCTCTTGTTTAGCCCGCCTTCTGCTGTGTTCTGTGTCTCAGGAGAGCAGCACACACTGCTCTGATTTTGCTGCATGGCTGCAGTGACTCGCAATGACCGCACAAGTCTCTGAGGCTTTGTGAAGTGTAAAGTCTCCAACTCAGGTGTTGTGCAAATCATTGCAGAGTGAAAGGTAGCATTATCGAAGACAGAAAATTTAATCAGGCAGCTCATATTGTTAGGTATTTTATGAATAAAAGGTGTGGGTGGGTGCTTTTTAAAAACAACCACAGCAGCAAGGACGCACAGTGGATGCAGAGACAGATCAACTACAGAGGTCAGAAATAATTTTGCATTTATTAAAAAGTGATATGCAAAGCCAACTAAGACTGCTCCGAGACTGCGGAAAATTGAACATTTTCTTTGTGCGCTTGACCTCTCTTTATACAAACAATGCACTATTTGTGTGAGCATTAAAGGCCTGTGCTCATGGTTTAAAATCCGAACCACAGACAGACTAAATCCCAACAATGATAATAGAGTGCATCGCAGAAGA
This sequence comes from Selene dorsalis, assembly GCA_900303245.1. Classification (NCBI taxonomy): domain Eukaryota; kingdom Metazoa; phylum Chordata; class Actinopteri; order Carangiformes; family Carangidae; genus Selene; species Selene dorsalis. Next base: position 46,513 of record OMNW01009519.1, read on the forward strand.
GCAGCAACAGCTCTGCAATACTCTGAACACAAAGTTCTGCCAAATCTCACTCAAGGTCAAAAGCAGATTTGAACTTACAAGTTGGGACGCAAGCCCTGGGGGTGCTGTGTTTATCTCTATGCTTCCTGCCATTATTTTTTAAACACTGGCTCTGGATGTTTTTTTTGTTGTTTTTCTTCTGCCATGGGGGAAATTGTCTCTAGACAAACATCGGTCCTTCGATAGTTGAAGCAGAGAGGACACAGAGGGCGGTTTTAGAGGCTGACATCAGGGAAAGGTGATAAGAGAGGAGTAAAATGTAGGTAGGCGAAGGCAGGAGATGTGAAGAAGTACTGCCTGATTCCTGCGTCAAGTACGATCAGCCTTGTAAAACCATCTCCATCTCCCTCCTCCATCCACGCTGCATCCTTTCAGCTCACCTCATCCCTCCCAATTCCTTGACACTTATACACAAAAGCCACACAAAGGAGTGCACACACACCAATAGAAAACAGAATTAGCATGTCACTGCCATGACCTTGAGGGGAAGTGAGTAATATCAGTTTCCAAGGCGACAATGACTCAAGTTTGAACAGCCCATATTTCACAGTCTATCCTAATGAATATACAGCGTGGGTAATTTTGATTGAGCACCAGCCTGCCTCTGGGATAATGACTTTGACGGTTCTTAGCAGATTTGATGACTTGATGACGATGGATTTGCTTATTTATCCGGAAATTTGCTCCACTTCCTTCATAAAAACATAATTAGCTTGATGACATGTCTTAAAGGCACGGCTCCACATCAGCTCACCCTTTCCTCTTCGGCTTTGGCTCACATCGTGCTGTGACGTGGCTGCATCTGCTCGCTGTAAAGCTCTGGGAGGTTCACATTTTACTGCAGTGTAAGTAAAAGTTGACTCTGGCAAGCAAAGCTCACTTCTAATGCCAATGTCATCAAACGTGTTTAAAAAAAAAAAAGCAGTTAAAAAGGAAAACAGGGTTGAGGCATGTGGGCTAGAGGAGACACTGTCCTGAAGATACATTCTTCCAGGAGAGCCATCATGGTTTATAGTCACCCATAAACCTTTCCAACAAAATGGGATTGAGTATTGACTTGAGTAAAAGTGTGTTAAATCCTTCACACAGATTATGGCGAGGGAAGGACAACGACACCGGCATGAATCACAATCTGTTTTGTTGTCATACTTACTAAGTTTGGTCGCGACGATGGAGATGTTGTGCTGGGCGATGCTCTCCCTGTCAAGGAGTTCGTTTGTGGAAATCGTCCCCTCCACAGGATCAATGTCAAAGTAGCTGTCCAAGTCGCTCTTCCAGTCAATGGAATACCTAAAAGAAAATGTTTGTTTAATGACATTCATTTCCCACATAAACCAGAGAATTAAACCGTAGTGATTTTCCCTCTGGGCTCATGTATTTGAATTAGGTGTAATATAATGTTGGCGTAGCCTTCATTACTCATTCTGAATGGTCATTTCCAGAAAAATGTGCTGAGTGTTGCATATATATTTCAATCTAGTAATGGGGCACATGTACTTTGGACATGCTGAGCAAACGCTTTTCTTGAGAACACAGATGAATCCAAAGCACTGTTGAAACCATATCAATCTCTTGTGGCTGATGGAGAATCAAAGGTTAGGTTTAAAAATGTGTTGTTGTTTTTTTGTTTGATTGTTTGTTTGTTTGTCTGCGAAGCGAGAGGGAAGACGACCTCTCTATGAAATCCATCTTTGGTCTTGCCCAGTCGCTCTGAGTGCAATACAAAAGAGAAGTGAAATCAGACCACATGCCTCTGTCAGCGCCATTCATCACCACATGGTATTTGATCTTAAAAGGCGATTTTTCATTAATAACTTGGTCATCGTCGATTGAGTTCCCGCAGGAGAAAATATGTTGTTGTTGTTGTCTTTTATTCTCCTTCACAAGGAGGTCAGAGGTCGGAGGTTTAGTGCCTTGCTCTTGGGCATTTCCACATGAGTGATGCTTAATTTCTCATGGGCTTGTGCCTGGGCCTTTCAAATGAAGAGCAGCCTCTCCATGCCACCATTCTGCCTTTTTTCTCTCTCTCTCTCTTGCACATGGCGAGCTATTTGATCTTAAAAGGCGATTTCTCATTAATATTTATCGTGCTTGTTTTTTACACTATAGAGCCTAAAACTGGACTTGACTCAGTCATTAAGAGAAAGAGGTCTAGCACAGACTCAAAGCCCCGAGTGTTTTTCTGTAATGAGAATAATAATAAAACCACTTCAGTAGAAATACTTTTACAAGCTTTCGTTCCATCAAATTTTCTGTTTCAACTCTGATTTGTCCATGTCTTTAACTTGACGTTGCATGCACCCTTGAAGTGAACATGATCGTGTCAAAATAGTTTAGTGTGAGTTTCTTTGATAAATATTACAGTCAAACTCCCATCAAGAGTTCAAAAGATCAATGGTGTGCCATTTTACCTCAGGGCAAAACATTTTTTTCTTTTTTTTGAGGGGTGTGATTGGAGTCAAACTGGGACTGATGTATATGTTCACCGCCCGTAATGCCCAGTGGTTAGAGAGAGTTCCCCATTACCAAACCATTACAGATCAAATCGTGAACAGTGTATGTGAAGGTTTTGAAAGTTCCTTGAATGGCACAACAAACCCCCCATCAGCACTGGCCCCATCATGACCTCAAGCTAAATGGCAAAATGAAACAGAAACTACATTTTTTATATATAGTCCTCCTGTGTATGCTATGAACCATCAAAATATTTTACTTGTAATTGGTTCAATATCCACATTATCTTGTAAGAGAATAGAGCTAATCAACAGCTGTGAGAAAGAAATTAGAGATCCAAAGAGTCTACTTAAGCTCAGCTCAGTACTAAGAGCTGCAGATATGAAAATTAATTACAGTTTTATCTTCTGCCTTGAACTGCAGTGATGTTAATTCAGTCCAGTGAACGTAGCACACAATACACAAGGTAATTTAAGAAGAGGGGAAGACATATATGAGTTTATTTTCCACAGTCATTGATTTTTAGCTGAAGCTTTTGCTGCAGTAGGGCCTTTAAAGTCCACGACCATTGTGCCTCTGCTGTGTCTTGTGATTTGTGATATTACCGATTTAGACAGAGGCCAAAAGTGCAGTCTTTAAAACTCATTCAAACTCTAGGAAGCTCTTTAGAATTGTCCAACAATGCAGTATTCATGATGCCCTTTTGTTTCCCCAGAGATAACTCGGCACTATACTGCTAAATAGCAAAAATCATTTGAGTCTAAAGTCTAAAAGCATAATTCCCTATGCATGATGGGTCACTGGGTTTATTGTTTTGAGGTGAAGAATGCAAAGCTTCCCTCTGAAGGCACACAAATGAACAATGTCGGCTGTGATATGATGATGAATATTTAAAGTGCTGGAGACAAAGTGTAGATTCACAAGAGTGGAGGACGTAAGCTTTTTGTTGTACAAATCTCTGCTTTTTCCACCCTTTTGTTTTTCCTGGAATAAAATATTCATAATAAAACAACTCCATGCAACAGGTAATGTTGCCATTTGTGTAATGCCAGAACAATCTGTCTTCGAAGCACCATTGCTACTACAAAGCAATATGCCTGAGCAATAGCAGCTAATAGATCTTAAAAAAAAGGTTCTCATGCATTTTTAATAATGCACTTCTTTTGTCTTTTGCAGAAGACAGTCTATTGTTATCTACCACTCAAGTTTTATGTTAGGGTAGCATGTGCATTGAGGCATTTGTGTGGATGCAGGTGCAAAGCAAGACAGAGGGACTGGGAGAGTAAAGGGAGTATAATTGAGTATAATTCAGTCGGATATATCAAACTTAGCAGTGATGTTTGAGTGTCTCACCTGATAAGTACCTTGTAAAAGTATTAGTTGAAATATGAAATTTATTTTATCAGGATTCATTACTGAGGTCTAGAAAAACAATCACAGAGAGATCAAAACCCAAGAAATTCATTTTAATCTATAAATTAAATCAGCAGAGATTGAATTAAATATTCAGCTCCTTTGCTTCTCTGGGATATATCACACTACCGCTTATGTTTTTTATCAGCTGTCGTATTCCATTTAGATCATATCTATGTTAATGAACAGTGTTTTCAATATGCAAACATATTTTGTACTGTCCAAACACCAGCCCTGTCTTCTAATCCTGCCCAACATTATTAATCTTAGCATTAAGTTTTTTTTTTTCTTCAGAGCTATGTAAGGACATAGGCAGTGATAAAAGACCAGGGAGAGGTTCGTCCGTTTCAATTTCTACCAAGATAGTTGAACAGCAAAACTAACGCATTCATTTCTTTTTGCATCAGACCACACTGTCAAGTTAAAATACAGTGTTTTGTAGTACTGATGTTCTGAATTATTTATGTCAATCATTTCACTAAAATAAACAGGAATTATGTACATATATAATATAATTTTAAAATTGCCTGCCTCTTTTAACAAAAGCAGCACTGCTCTCCTAAACTTTAAGCTGCAGGGCAAAGTAGCATACAAAACATGCACTGTCACAGAACGAAATGAGAGCTACGTCTGGTGTCCAGCTGCAAATCCAGTGGTTGAATAGATTTAAAATGCAGGTTTAATACAGTTTTATCAGTCTTTATCAAATAAAGTCAGATAATATCTCCACTCTCATGGCACTATTACTCTCATTTTGAAAGTGCGGATATCAGGTGCAGATATGCAAATACTGCACGGGCCACTAATAATGTTATATTCTCCGCCTCGCAACGTCACCAACAACCGCCGGTCCGCCGAGAGATGACGCTAGCAGGATTTTCCACGACAATGTCAAATGTTCTACATAGATTGATTAGTCCTCGAGCTGATGAGTAAAACTGACAATACTCTCAAGATTAAAGCTGCGATGACATTGATGAATGGAGCCTGGAGACATTGACGAATGGATTAGAGTTCTAAAACCTTCAATCACTGGTTGCAGTATCACAGTACTTCTCCCTCACCTCTTTAGATTTGGTTCAATGGTAAAAGCCCTCAGGATGAAGGTGTGTTCTCAGATCCATGCTTGCTTCACACACTATAAGTTTTTATTCCAGATTTTATATAAAAAATGTATATAACGCTTCGTCCTTCACACAGACAAGTGTTCTCTTCCTTTATTTTCATCCTGATCCCTATATACTGCACGCTATATCTGCAAAACACTGACAACACAACCAGAGGCCGCTCTCTTTATCTGAATATTTCAGTGCAGAAAGGAAAGTGTGGTCAACGTCTGCATTATTTTCAGTCCTTCTCTTTGAATTTTAGGGGGGAAATATACAGTAAATGATTGAATGTTTTTTTTTGTTTTTTTTCTGGGTTGTTAATGTTTGGCTTATCTGTGAAAAACCAGAGTGAAAATGGACTCCACAGAAACTACAGATGAATCTTTCAAAATATTGAAAATGTATGAAATATGTATTTCTTACCTCCACAGAGGAGACTATGTTTTCACCTGTATGTGTCTTTATTTGTCTGCAGAATTATGTAAAAAGTACTGAGTGCATGTCCACCCAACTTTGTGGAGGGATGGGGCACGGGCCAGGGAAGATGCCATTAAGTTTTTGGGGCAGATCTGGATCATTTATTATAAATTTTAATTTTCTTTTTATGAAGTCTGGTGTATTTTGTTTGACATTGCCCTTGGCGAATGTCTGTGCTCTCTGAGTGCTGTCCTATTTTAACTGATATCATCTGCAAATGAACCATTTTCAGACATTCTGATGCCTCATCGAGACCCATAATTTTCATTAAGATTTAAGATTGAAGTGACTGGTATCAACATTAAAGCCTAAACTCTAAAATGAAACACTGTTTTACATCAAATACCAAATTATACGTTGTCTATCATGAGTCAATCATTTGCTAATGTGGTTTTAAGCAGTTTAACGCAAACAGAGTAATTTGGTGTCTTAACTCACATTGATAAATTAGGTCACATTGCCAGTCAATGAGGTGTAACACACCTGATTGGCTACATTGCGATAACACCATCATTTAGTTATGTTTAAAGACTGAAGAGTTTAACTTTACCTGACTGGACTACTGCTGGCATCTAAGTCCTGCGCCGTCACCGCCCCAATGATGGTGCCCGCAGGTGTGTCCTCATACACATCCATCACATATGAGGGCTTATTGAACACTGGGGGCTCATCCACATCCAAAACGTTAATCTTCACTGTTGCTGTGTCTTTAAAGGCCCCAAAGTTCTGATATCGTGGATCCAGGTGAGCATTGGAGGCATCTACCTTAAAGGTGTATGCCTTCTTGGTTTCGTAGTCCAGTGGCTACAAAGACAGAAAAGAAAGAAAAACCAAAGTAGAGTTAAAAAAACTTTTACGCCCACAGATTATCTTGAAACTATGAGAGTGTCTGGGTGTAGAACATGTCAGCGCGCCTCCTACTATAATTTACTTTCTGTAGTGTCCTTCTAGTACAAGCTAAGAGCTCTTGAGGAAATGTTGTAACTGAATATGAGCATCCATGTTTTGACAGCAGTTTACTCTCTCTTCATTTGCTATTCTTCCATTTTCAAGGATGAGCATAAGTGCTATCAGATGTCAACATCATCCTCCTCATGTCTGACAAATTCCAGCATTTGGGTGGTTTTATCATGAAGCACATTCAAATGCCATTGTTTTCACCTGCATCAGCAGCAGGCAACAGAGTAAACACAGTTGTGAAAAATGCCCTGAGAAGTGGTATCTCAGCTGCTTATTGTTTGGATTTTAGTAGTCTGAATGGCAGCTTAGATGGAAGTCAGTGGGAGACTGGTGTCTGTTTCAGAGGAGACTCCCTGTAGGTGCTGACCAGGTTAATGTTTTGCCCCACCAGATTGAGAAAGTCAAGCCGCACTTACTTGGTTCAGCAGAACTTCACCTCTTTACAAGAGTTCTTCAGACACCAGCTTAGGGGTTCATATGTTCTACCCCCTCAAGCCTCTGACATATCAGCTCAGGGTCAATTAGTCAAAAGCGAGCGGAGGACTTGGCATCCTCGGCATGTCTGCGGCTGAGGTGTAAACATCCGACAGCAGCGACTCCCGTGTTCGTGCTTCTGCCTGTCTCCTGCCTTCTCATGTGTGACCAACCATACTTGGCAAGCCTGGAGTCGGTCATGCTCCACTGGCCTGGAGTCACATGAGAGACATTCCTTTCTGTGTATTTCAAATTGACTAACATGTAGCCACTATGGCAGCAATGCTATCTTTCAGCCCCAGGACTTGGGCTTCTCTGGCATGTTGTTTCAAAAGACACCAAATGAAAACAGCTGGTAATAGCACTGTGAAATGTGCTTATGCAAAGAGACAGCGACGGGGAGGTGTAGTGGAGGATGCAAAGAAAAAAAAGCTTTTGAGCTTGTGATGCTAGATAAATATGACCAATCATCTGTCCAAGTTAAATGTGCATGAATTAGCGATATAATTAGAGACCAACCACTAGAAATGATCAGAGGCTGTTCAGTCATGATTTCACAGGAATAGCAGATGCTTCTCGGGCCCTGTGTCTCGCCTCCATCTCTATGGTTTCACAGTCTTTCTGCTACAGCAGGTGTCCGTAAAAAGAAAAAAAGAAAAAGGGAGAGCGATGTGAAGGCAAGCCAATCTGAAAGCAATCATTGACCATCAACCACCATGATTGGTTTGATTACAGTGCGCCAGATGCAACTGGCTAGGCACAGCTATAAGATCCTTCAACAGGAAATACACACTGTCCCTTTCAATCTCTTTCAAGAAGTGACAACACTGAGAGAAGACCAAGCTCCCCAAAGCAACAGTCCTGTAGAAACACTGAATTCATTGTAGATGTCATTCAAATGCTGATCCCTACAATCAAACCCAAAGACTTCCAGCTGAGCTACACCTACAAAGTGGTCGAAAATGTACAGCAGCCTTTTTTCTTTTTCTTTTTTACCTCAGCTCCCTGCTGCTTTCTGTGAATTGCTGGGACTCCAAATCAAAAGAAACTCAATGTTCTTTGCTTCACGAAGTAAGGGCTTTACAGTAATAAATGCATCAATATTTCAATCAGCACAGGCTCACTGATTCAACTTTATGTGATGCAAAACAACCATGAGGTAAATAGCACTGAATACATATATGGATACCTATTAGGAGGCTCTCTTGCTTATATCATGTTGTGCACAGACCATGGCATATAGACACCCATGCATAGCTCAGCTGAAATACATGCACAGGTGGAGGGGGGGGGCAGTGCTGGGGAGGAGGACAGCAGGAGGTGTACACCAGGCCTCATTAGCCATGAGTCTCACTGGGGACAAGGAGACGCGCTGCTTTCCATCTCAACATGCTGCATCACCACAATTAGGATAGAGGCCCAAACTCTCACCCTTTATAACTGTCTAATTTTCATGTAATCCTCAGCTAGCCGAAGACAGAGACAGAGACCTGTGGAGTGTGATGGGAGGGAAATGCTCTTTTCACACATACACACACACACAGAATTTGCTGTTTTGACACAAATCTCCCAGCATGCACAGCTTGCTTCCCGGAGTTCCAGTTGACAAATAATGCCTTAATTTAAAACAGCTGGGTAGAGGAAATGTTATTTAGGTGAAGGTGCACTCAGTAATGTTAAAAGTGCGTGGTTTGAAAAGATTTTTTAAATTTGATCTTTTCTCAGAGCTAAATCACTTTTTTTTTTACTTTGCACTTTGCACTTACGACTCAGATGAAGATGCATTTGTTTGATATAAGTAGGTTTAATGACAGTTTCCATACTATTATGAGCTTTTAAAGGCATTGAAGGAAGGCCTTATCACATCTCTATGTTATACATTATGTGTTAGTTTGCTGGGCAGCATGTAGACTTTAAACTTATTCTTTCTGCTGGTGTTAATAACTCTAACATGCAACTGAGGTTAGCAGTGAGATGCTGACCAGATGCCCTGAGGAAAGCATTGTTTATGAGTGTAATTCCTTTGGCCAGGTGCTTGTTTGACCAGCTAATTAGCTAGTGTTATTACCAAACCCAAACCAGGTGTCTTCTATACACTTTTCTGTAGAATAATTTATCATTACACTGCTACTCACTGAAAAAAAAACTAAAAAAAAACATCGGAGATATCTATTCAGTCTAGTTGGTGTCATAGTATTTTATTAGGACAGAAAGGTAGAGCTACAGGTACTCATTAAGCTGCAGCAAAAAAAAAAAAGGGATGACATCGCAGGAACAAATTGCAGCTCATTTCCTCAGCAGATGGAGGAGGTAGAGGCCTCTCTGACACCAGTGGAACACTACATGGACTACCATATGATTAACTGTCATGCAAATCCCACAGATTAATTTACATATTCTGGGTTTTGGGTGCAAAAACTGTAATGCTGAGAGCTTCACTGCCTTTTTTATGTGTCTGAGACGCAGGATGGTCCAAGCGAGTCTGGGATATCTGTTGTTAAATAGGAATAAAATGAGGCCAGAAGGGGGTAATGAGAAACTCTGAGTTAATGAGAAGACGTGCTAATGTGTCAACACTTGACTTGGAGAGAATCAAATCAGATCTAGAGGCCATAGGGGAAATTTCCCAGGAATGAAAAAAAACCAAATGGCCATTCATTTTCAGACTGCATGTATCATTTTTAGTTTTCCCCCTTCCTCGAAGATGACCTACTTATGCACTCAGAACCGTTGCTGTATGAGTAAGTATTACCCACATCCACACATACATCATCCCTAAACAAGTCGCACACACGTATGCATGTTCAATTACTCGTTTGAAGTGTCTCATTATGGCTTCGCTTGTTATGCACCTTATATGGGTTACTGTGGACACAACAAGGAAGTGTATCAACGGTAGAATTTGTAAGGAGGACAGACCGAGTTCCTCTCATGTCAGTGCTGCTGCTCTTCAACATCACAACAGAACGCACTTGAAATTCTAGACATGGTGCGGCGCCCTTTGATATGTAAATGTGCACCTTCATTGCACTGGCAGTGATACTGAATGAAGGAACTTTTTTTTTTTTTTTCTTGCCAATTGAACCTGTTATGTTCCAAGGGAATTTGTTAATTTAGAACAGGGGACTAATCAAGGCATCACAGTCTCACAGGTACGGTATTATTCTTCACACACATTAAAAAGCCCTTGCATCATCACATTCACTTGTGTGAATATAAAACAACGGGTGCGCTTGGTGGCGATTTATAGCGAGGTGTATTAAGAAATACTGAAATATGTTTCCCACTTGATACTTGGGTGTGATTCTGGTCCCTCCCTCACAGCTCTCTGCACGGTATAAAGTGTTAGTTGCAGCTGTTTTGTCAGCTTGGAGGTTATTTTGGGATGGAAGAAGCAGGATGATATGCATATTTAATAGGTTCTCAGTTTGTTTGTGTATTCAGTTCAGTAGTACAATAGCAGAGTTCAATATTCTTTTCAAAACCTCCACAACACTCACCCACTAATACAGGGAACAGTCTTCTGCCAACACCCATGGGTGAATCTAGTCTTTCCCCTTGAAGAGTCATTACCACAGCACAGCGAGTCATTAGCAGGCTGATTTCATTTGTTTGTGTGGAACACAGGTATTACCTGAAGAGGGTGATGATTAAATAGGGTGAAAAATACTGCAAATGTTGTTTAATCTGTGATATGCAGAAGTGCCTTAAATCCATTTAACCACAGTATTATATATTTACAATACAATTTATAAATCATTAACACCCCCTCACATGATTTAGCCTCAGAGAGCAAATCAAAGCTAAGCCAAACGCACTGAGAATCTCACACATTTCTAACTGCTGCTGTGTAAGGCAACACATTTCGCCCGAACACAAGCATTAGGCCATGTCTGGGTGCTTATTTCCAGTGAGCCAAAACCCCCTGATCCCACACGTCAGTACCCGTCATGGAAAAGCTAAAGATTTCCCTGTTGGGTTGCAGTAAGCTCTAATAATCATAACAATGCCCAATAAGCAAAACTCATTATTTAAGCCGCTACAGTATGAACATTTCACAGAGATTCTCAGATAGGCAATTATGACTCACTGGTTTGAGTCTGGCATAATATCTCTGTTGTGAATGAATGACTCCATTTATAAGGTCACTGCAGTCAGTGAGTGACAGTTCAGCAAGATTCTGCCATGCAGAAGAATGCTAAAGACCTCTAGCCAGCACTGTGCCATCAGCAGTCAACTGACCACAGAGCACAATGAGCTTATCATCAGTGGGGGAAAGCTTACATGCCTCAGAGAGCCATTTGATGTCCCTCTGAATACCAGGGGGTCCTAAAAGAGATGCTCACTTTATTGTGCTGCCATCAGTCACATCAGTTTGTGTCCTTGGCTGTCTCAAAGCATCTCCATCCCCACAGTGCTCACAACAGAGGAGTGCCATCTGAGAGTCTTGCCAGCAGCCCTGTCCACTCTGCAGTGGAGTGGAGTGACTGTGAAAGACTCGCACTGCCATTCTTAATAGGACAGGGTTAGCCATGGGATGAGCCCCGGGACACTAGTTTAATCTATTACACCCACACCTCCGCCGGCCACTGGAGAGAAAGCACTTCATCGGCTCCAAGCACCACCTCTGCCTCCTCTTTGTCACTCTCTCTCCTCCATTTTCTCGCTTGTACTCATTCTCTCACACACAACACATGCATACGCAGACATACACAAAGACATTGCTCCCTGCTTGGTTGCCTGGTGAGGTGTTATTCTTCTGAGCCGGGCACCTGGAGCTCCCGCTGTTCCGAGGTATTGTTTCCATCTTCCCCCCCTTCTTTTGACTCCTTTCACACCAGGGCCTAAAATAACTCATTTCACCTCCCACTGGAACATTCAGCACTATAATCAATAGATTAGTTTCAACCCCTGTCTGTGAACAAGACAAAGTTGGTATAGTGACACTGGATGAGCCCTTAGATACAAAGGCAGCTCGGTTTTGAGCTTTAATACTGTGCAATCAGCCAATGCCAATACAGGGATTACATATATGTTTCAATGACTTCTCAAGGTAACGGCATTTTGTCATTCTAAACTGTGTGAATGAACCTTTATGTAAACTGTTTACTCCATTAGACCACAACCTGTTGTGTTCTTTACAATTCATCCAAAATATCCCATCATTTCCTGGCCCTTTCTCTGGTTAGCAGGTTGGTCATTACTTTTGTCATTTGGTCATTAACGTTTTTTACTGCTTGGATGTATCTCATCAAGACTGAGAAGGCAGTAACAGCTTCCACCCTCTGAAATGATTTACTGTTCAAACAGCCCAGTAATGACATTTCTGATAGAGAAATTAGACTGCAGTCACTGTCTGGCTTTAGTGAAATTAAGTCCTTAATTGATGGCAGGAAGGATGAAAAAGGCTTCTTGCCTCAACACTGCCAATGGCTCTGACTTTGGGGAAGTCTAAATGGGGCCATGTTTGAGCTGAGGCAATCCAGGCGATTAGTGACATTTGTTTTGTATGCAAATGTTTATCAGTTTTGCACTCGCTCTTTTCTTAAATGTCATGCAACACTACAACATTAATTACACAGATGTGATGTTCTTGGGAAGTGGGCAAAAATGTCACCTTACGCAAGATGGATGAATCACTGGATAAATTTGTAGTCCTTGTTATCTATTGTTAAATCCATTTGCAGTGATAAATCAGTTGCATACGACCCTGAAACAATCTGCTCTGGAATCATGATGCAATAGTGCCCAACATGTATTTTATTGTATTGATCTAATTTAAACAGTTATTACTGTACCTGTATATTACACACTGGCAATTGCACAGGAAGGCCGAAATGATAACACCTAACAGCGGGGTAACCTCACACCCCAGCAAATCAACTGCATTTAGTACTTTTCAACTTAACACTGTGTCTCTTTTTGGCCCAAGCCGTAGCCACTGGGGGCAAATGGGGTTCAATGAAATGCTCAAGGACACGAATACAGGAGTAGTCATGAATCAAAACGCCATCCTGAGTTACAGATGCCCTATCAACACTGAGTATGTATCACTGTAGCAACCACTGTGATTAGCACAGTGAGTACTCTAACGCCTTAGCAACCAATCTAGAAATAACCTCAAAACACCTTCGATGCACTCAAAAGAACGAAGCAACCATCAATTCACTTTTACTTCTTAGTCATACTTTGTCACACTGCTATTTCTATTAAATCTTTCAAAATGAAATCCAAGTGAAGCCTATGAGTATACTCGCTCTTCTGTACATTGTTTTTAAACCTCTCGTAGACACCAGGGCAATAGATTTGGAGGCTGTGCCAAAGGTCTGCAGCAAATGCTCTTTATTCAATACACTGTGGGTGCTGGGGGCACTGAGTTTGTAGAGTGAAGAGATAGTCCTGTATTAAAATTGATTCCCTGAATGTGAGCCAGCAACTATTATGCCACCCATGCTGTCATTAAACAATGCGGTTCCTTTAGGCTTAGAGAAGCAAATTTCAATTACGCATATCTATCATCTTTTTTTATTTTTCCTCCCAGGAGAAGGTAAATAAACACGCAAATGGACAAATGACATTTAATCTGACTAACAATTCTGTTACCACACACAACCCAAGGTTATCATTCTGAAACTCAATCAGTGCTCCTGCCCTCTACATAATGTTTGCATGGCAGTGTTTGAATGAGCCTGCGTCCTTTTCTCGTGCTTATTCATGTACAGTATGTCGTTCTGAGCACACACATTTGTCTGCATGTTTCCCTGGGAAATTCATTGGTGGATTTACCTATTGTCTCCCATAATCTTATGTTTTGCAGATGGGATGTGAAAACCCCATCCTTTCCTCTGTGCCTCTTTTTTTTCCCTCTCCCCCTGTATCGGCAGACTGGGAAACAGATGATCATCCTTTGAACCCATTACTCAGCCTGATCCTCTTATCATAACCAACCTTCCCGAGTCTGTAATTTGGGGTCTGCCAAACTCTGCTCTTTGTACAATGTGTCTGTCCTGCTGTGTTTTTTCAATGCGTGCGTGAGGGAGGCAAGTCGAAAGAGAAAGAGAGGGAGATGGGTAGAGAGAGGGATTGTCTGTACACATTTGCACACCTGTCTCTGGGGATATCCAACCAATCTGAAATAAGACAAGTCTGTGGGCGGGTCAGTATTCTGGGAACACAGTGAACAAGTCATAAAGGCTTCATCTCCAGCTACTCCCCACACCTTTCCGAGGCACTGTTTGTTCTTTCTCTCCCGTCCTTCTCCCTCTGTCCATGTCCTGCCAATATCACGATCTCACATGTGTAAGATCACATGTTGTTTGGTAAATGACACTGTGGGAGGCTTGGTCAGTTAAAGGGGCTCAGAATGTCCCCCATCAACAATGGCTTTGTACAGCAGTCTCCCAGCGTGGGGACTATATCACGCTGCCTCATTGTTGTTATGGCAGCATATCAAACACTGGAAGTAAAACAATTAGAGGAAAGATGCATCCTTGCCATCCATTGAGGGTATACATAATATAAACAAATAACTGTCTTCATTTACATCATAATTGCTTTCTGTCACATTCTGTTATTCCATTACTGCCAAATGAGAAGGTCACCATACAGTGATATATGGGCACGACTATAAGAGCCATTCATACATTCAGTACGTGCACATATTCATGATTTACACACAGAGGTGCTCACATACACATGCACATAGAAAAGGGGGGTTGGAGGGGGGGCTCTTACACTGAGCAGGGAATCAATTACTCACTCAGCTGCATATTTTTGGGGATCAAAGGATCACACCTTTGTGCGATTGTGTGCTGGGGCATGTACTAAAAATGTACCAGTTAACGAATACCTCAGTCTGATACATCATAAAAACAAATGCAGATTTGCATTCCCCCAAAGAACATTTTAGACACTTACATCAGAAACACCCTGAAAGGCACAAAACCAGATAGAATTGGCTACACTTTTTTTTTTCTTTTATTACTTTTGCAATCAGATGAAATATATGCTCTCTGCCTGAAATGAAACAAGTGACAAAAACAGATATATTGCCACTTCTTGAAAGTATTTTGTGAATTTGCATGGAAAAGGGGAGATTTAATGAGAAAGCTTCTTTTTTTTTGCTTTTCTTTTAATTTTCCAGAAATGAATTTGCATCTAAAGAGGCAAAAAGTTTTGGAGAAAGTCATCTTAAAGTTTGAGGTTTGGTTGTAAATAAAACTATTGTCCTCTAAAATGCAGGTGCATACACCTGCATTTTTGGATCCTTTGGATATGACCCGTCAGTGCAGCCATACCAAACCTTTGTTATCATGGTAACAATAATAAATAGGGAACATGGGGATATGATTGTGGAATTGTTAGGCACAATAAGTATTTCATTAACTTTAGGAAATGATTGCAGTTTGGTGGAAAATAATTATGTCCTTAGGGTTACAGGATTTTCACTGTCATGGTAACAATCATAAATTCGTAGTAAAGGTTGTATAACGGTCATGTATGAAAGACAAAAAGATACAACATTAAATGTGTTTTGTCGAGCCATCTATCACCCTGAAGCTTCTCCCAGTGCAACAGACTTTGTTGCTCTATACGACTTCCTGCTTTGTTCTTATTATAATTACTACAGCCTCTAGAGGTCACCTGACAATAAAACATTACTATGGGTCATAATACAGTTGTTTGTTTACAGCAGGGCAGCCTCTGTGTGACAGCAACAGAAAACACCCACAGTGCTGTGTGATGAAATTAGATGAGATATCTATTATTGGGAAATAATGATTTTTGCTCTCACCAAATCATTACTGACGCGAAGCTAAAACAGAATGAGTTGTTGCCTTTCCTCATACTGCATTTTAATGGTGTTGATTTTATATGTTTTGGAAATAATGACACAACAGTATTTTGGGAAAATAAGCAAAGAGCTGAATCCAGAAAAGAAATCCATTTCTTTGGTGTATCATAGTCTTGCTTTCAAAAATCTTCACTTTCTGACACTGACATTTTTTCTCCTTTGTCGTATCGCTGAGACATTCTGTGACTGTTGCATTATGCAATCTTAGCATTGCTCTGCAGTTCTTTTTTTTCTATTGAACCTCAATAGCACTGACAGCAAACGGCATTTAAACTCACCACAGGGGTCTACTGCATCCTGCCAGAGGGAAATGCAGCAGCGAGAATGAAGGAATCAATGTGCAGGGGCTTGTGTGAGTGAGTCAGCCCAAGAGCGCAATACAAAACCAGAGTGAAAGGTTATATTTCTACATGTTTACCTACATGTGAGTGAGTGTACACAAGAAACTGCAACTGTGTATTTTGGTCTGTATGCACCATTCATACTATATGCCTCTTAAATGCTGCATGGTGCATTCAAGATACTGAGCTTGAGAGGTAACAAATAATAAAGTGCAGAAAACTGCAACAACACACAGTCTTCCTAACCAGGCTTGAGGCATGAGGGAGCTTCTGCACAGCACACTTACAGTCTGATAAATATAACCAAATGTAGGCAAGTCAATCTAATGATGATTTTATTAGTACAAATAATTCAATGAATGTTTATTTTTTTACACAATTTCATAAATAAGTGTATCTTTTAATCTATGTGTAAAACGTTACATTCCCTGCCCATACAGCACTCACAAATGTATATTACCCAAAAACTGTCACTGAGCTGAATGCTTTCAGTGTCCTTAGGGATATAACACCATGCTCCTGCTTTCTGCAGCTGAGCTCGTGGGTAAGAAGAATTATATTATCTCAATTTAGTATGTTTGGCTATGATGGATCTTCAAGTCTTTAACAAGGCATATCCTGGAGGGTGTCACAGCAGAGCTGAGAATGTACATAAATGAGGGAATACTTTTAATAGGGAGATTTTCACAAAATAAACCAGAGCATCCTGAAAACATTATGGAAGATGATGTTATCAGGCTCATTCTGTGAAGCTTGTAATCTATTACTCAATGTCCTATTATCCAAGTTCAGACATATGGTTACTATTAGTAGCACTGTTTAAAGAGAAGAAAGGAAAACACTGTGGTAGGGTATATTTTAAAGGAATCAAAGATCTATCATCTGTTCATTCATTCCTAAGATCCTAGAGACATGAGGTTATGATGTTATTTAAGGAATTTTGGAACAGAGTATTATAATTTTTTAATATATAGGCTAAAGTTAATAATTGATTGCATAATACGTCTTATTATAGCCTGGCTATTTAGAACATTAGTACTTATTGCACTGACTGCACTACTCTATTTCTCCCTCTAATTTTAGTCTGTGGCTGTAATGTCCTTTTTCTTCACCTCCAGCAGTTGTGGGTCCCCCCTTGAAAATGAGATGATAGATCTCCAGGGGTTTATCGTCAGAGTAATAAATTTCTCTCATATCACTGCTGCTTTTGTGCCACTTGCCATTTTGTGAAATGATATCAAGGCTCTACGAATGCTCTACGTGTGCTAAAAGTTGGTATTAAATGAGATACTTTTGCGCTGTGGTTCAAAGACAGCACAACCCAAAGACCTCTTGCTGTGGGTCACTATGCACTAGATATATTAATCCATGTAGCAAAAAAGAACATATGGCATAGGAAATGAGCCCTGACATGCTGAGTGAATGCTTCATATAACACAGGCACTCAGAGGGAGTAATGTATTTGCTCTGAACTGTGCTTTAAGGCACAGGCAGCAACAAGGCAAACAGTTAGAGAGCAACATCAGACGACTGAAAGATCATGAGTTCAACCTCATATCTGCAGAGTTACCTGTTAGTGCTATGTATTATCATTAAGTTTATTAAATATCTTCTATATATTCAGTTTACGTCGATATTTACAGTTAAATGTTACCACGCCTGGTTTTGCTTTGTGATGTTGCTGTTACTAAAGGAAAAGAATGTAAATCTAAATAAAAATAAATAAATAAATAAAAAAAAGGCTACTTTCCACAGTGCTCCAAAACAGCAGGCACACCAGTGGAATATTATTGCTGTGAAGTTTCTAGGTGTAAATATAACACACAGCATCGCATACCTGTGGGAAGTAGGGGTGCTAGGAGTGCAGTAACACCCCCTCCCCAGGTGTAACATATCTGCCTACGTTTTGCTGAGGAAAGCTATATATATATAAGCCTATGTGTATGTATGTATAAAGTTTTATGTTTTGTTTTCTTTCTTTTGTGTTACGTCCCATAGGTCCCATTTACTGTCCCTGGCAATATCTTTTCTTTATTTCAATCATCGTAAACAGAGGGAGGTTTCCTGATCATTCAGTGTGCAGTACATATACTATACATACACATATACGCTACATATTACATATTTTTATGTATGTGTATATAATTATTTGCAATCATGAATTTTTATATTGTCAGATTATTTGATAACATAATACGGTGCTGTCAAGATGTGATGTGTGATTTACGATGTGGTATAGGCCATATCCAACATGGCACAAAAACAACTCTGAACATTTTCCTCAGAAACACATTATATCCTCAATATATATATATATTTTTTGCCTCAGTGGCAGAAAGAACTGGCCTTTTATATATTTGGTTTGTAATAGAGGCTTTTATTCCAAATGTTTCCCTCGTTGTCAAAGGAGAGACGTCATAACACCGCTGCTCTCTGAAAACCACTTTCATCAACCATTTGAGCCTTTTTTTTTTTTTTTACTTCATCATTTTACTTGAAAAGTCAAGGTCAGGTTTCGATAGCAGCTTAACAATTGGGAAAAAAACACACGGGGAGAATTGAAATAAAAGTTATTCTGGTGGTGAGTATAACCTGAATAAATTGGTTTTATAAAAATTTACAATGTGAGTCACACAGGTAATGTGAAATGTGTGTTTCGTTTTTCCAGTCTTAATTAGCCCTTGCCCTTGTTGCCTGTTATTCAGCTTTTATATGAGAATTTGTTCAGCGGTTTGTGTTAATTTCTGACATTTCATACCTTTCTGAGAATGATGATCCCCTCTTGGTTGTGTTCGTTGGTAATGATGTCAAACATGACGCCTCCATCACCTGGAACAATGGTGTACTCCACTTCGGCATTCCTCCCGATGTCCAGGTCATGGGCTTTGATTCTCCCCACAGTCGACCCCACTGCAGAAGACTCAGGAACTCTGAGGTGAAAGAAGCCTGTGAAAAAAACAAACACAAGGCTGGACTTACTCATTCATTATCATCACTTGATTTGGATGGAAACACTGAGCTCTTCACTTCCTGTCTTTTATTTTAGTCTCTCACACACCAGAGGATGTCTTATCCACCCACAGGCAAGTAGCTGATATGCTCTCTGTCTGTAGTCAGGCCTTTGGCTATAGACATGACATTATTCAATTTTGATGCGTCTGGAAATCAAGGCTGCTCTGCTACTCATAATTGGCTGGCTAAACCTGTAAGATCAACAAACACAAGAGCCCAGAGGCTTCAATACAGCACAAATCACCGCTGACAACTCTGGAAGAAATCTACAAACCAACAAAGAGTGGATTTCTTAAATGTGACCTACACCTGACAATAGATAGAAATTGGTCTCTTCTGTGTTTCCCTTCACTCGCTGTTCAAACAACAACAGCATCTGCCGGCACCAGACATGTGAAACCTAATTGTTACATAACAAATCTACACCTGGTGTTGTCATAGAGATGCTGTGGACACACGGTTCAAAATTCCAACTGCTTTTTCACACTAAAGAAGTGTCAGCAAATCATTGCAACATTAATTCTCAATTTTACTTTACAAGCAGGCACCGTGTCAAATGTTGCAGCCTTCATTAAGGGTCTGGCAGGCACTGGCTTTACCTTCAGTGAACAATTCTTAACACATTCACATTTAATTTAACAAATCCCTAACACACTTGCCCACAGCACAAAAAAGAAACAGCCCAAAATTTGATTTATTCGCTTCTTATATGAAGAACAAACCCCAACTTGGACAAGAGCTAAAGAATGAATACATCAAAGAGAAGACAATGTGCCACAGAGGAAAGGGATGAATGACTCTATATAAACTCCATCTCTTCTTGACACAATGGCAAGTTGGAGATGGATGAAGTTGAACATAAATGTCTACGATAAGCCCGAGTGTCAGACACTTGGCACCAGAAGGTTGAAAAAAAGATGCTGCAGGAGGAGAGGGTATTTCTTATTTCTCAGTGGAGGACCAGAATAAATGTGCTGAAACACAAGTGAATGCCCTTTCTTAGTGTATTGAAAAATGCTGCATTAAATGTTGTTTAAAGCCAGAGAAATGCATTAGGTCATGCTACACCACAAGATACTGGTACTACTGTGTATTTTATTGCGCTGCTCCTCATTTGTCATTCTGCAATTTTGCTGTAGATCTTGGGTTTTTCCACAGTGTTGATCCAAGGATAGATAGATGGCGAGCTGAGGCATAGGGCTTATTTTAGGTACTATAATTTCAATAAATAATCAAGTACTTTCAAGGACATGCATTCATTTATAAATGTCCTTTAGGGTTCACATCCTTGCAACTTTTCGTTTTGCAAGCTCCACTGCCAGTATGCAGTGGGGTGCAGGTTAAGAGTAGTTAACAAACAGCTGCTGCACATTATTGTCAGTATCTAAAAAAAGCTTCTAGGATAATTCAGCAAAGCCGGATAAAGGTGCTGTACACCACTATTACTCATGACCTCTACAGGGTTTGCAGTTGCAACCACCTCTGGTGCCATCAGAGAGGTTTAGGGGATTGACTTCACAAATGCATAATCTGTCTGGAAAACAACAGATGTGTGATGCATTCATGCAGCAATATAATATGTACATTAAAACATCTGATGATATCCTCCAGTTCAGCAGGAACATATACAGTAGTTGTTTTGTTTTTTGTTTTTTTTACCTGTAAGGCCTCTATAAACAGGAAAGAGAAGAAGACAAAGAGAGGATTTGGGACAGAGCAGAGGAGGCGCCATACTTGGCCGACACCCCTGTGCTGTGACAGCATTATGGAAATATCATCTTTTCCACACAGCCAAAGGAGCTTGACCGTCTGACTGCTTGAATTTACATTCAGAGGAGACCACACGGTGTCACCTCGAAATGCCTGAAGAGACTGCTTCAGTACAGCGCAGTAGCTTTGCTTTCCTGTCATACACTCGCCGCTTTGGTGGAGGGCACATTTTGCACACATGTGTAGTATTTAATACCTACATGTAGAAGTGCCTTCGCATATCAATGAGTATACAGTTATGTATACCAGCTTGGGGTTTTACATGACCTGGTGAATACTACAATCAAATTAATCTGGTTTAGCAGCTTATATAAAATATGGGATAAGAGACAGTGTTTAAATACACTGACTCAATCCCCGGTGCAGCACCACCATGCTCAAGCCTGATGATCTAAATATAGAAAGATGCCCCTAGAGTGAAATAACACAAATCCTGGTTTATTTGCCAGGAGTAGTAGCTGTAGATGCAATCATGCTAAATAAACAGACCTTTGCTTACAACAAAGCATAATGACAAATAATGAAAACCAATTACACAGAGTAGATGTGATGAATACCCTATGTCCTGTTGTAATTGCACAGTGTTTATTTTCTTATCATAAAATATATTAACCTGCATCAGGTCATCCGCAATATTCCCGTTTCCCAAAGATGGAGGTTGGTGTTGTGTGTTAAAGGCTACTCACTTTTTGAGAACCTGGGTGGGTTGTCGTTGACATCGCTTAGGGTGATGTTGACGGTGGTGGTCCCGGCCAGCCCCCCTAGTTGGCCTCCCATGTCCTTGGCCTGGATTAATACCTGGTACTGTTCCTTCACCTCTCTGTCCATATTGGGCAAGGCTGTCTTTATAACCCCTGGTGTGAGACAAGATTGATGAGAATTATAGATAATAAAAAAAAAAAAAACAGCAACTGAGAAACAGAGAAAGAAAAAGAGATAGCAAGAGACATAGATCGTGAGATAAAAGGAGCAGAAAAGAAACCTACACATAAAATCCCCTAAAATGTGTTTGCTGCCAGATGTACAATTTACTTCAATATATTTCCACCTAAGAAATCGACCCAATAATAAGCTCCACATGTGCCCCTGACCAAAGCTGAAATAGAGGTCATTTCACAAACTGGAGACACTTGACAGTCAATGGGGAACTCTTGTGAAGCCATATGATGATTCACTTGAGGATCAGAGAACATGAGATCACAGAGTGTTTGTGCTGCAGATTAATTGCTAGGTCAGTGGGAGGTTGGCAGGCTAAACGAGAGCAGGCATATATATAGGTGGGTCTGCACTTCATCCTCCCCCTCTTACTCCGTTTAGTATGGTGGAGATGTGAGGATGTTCCATTTGATACACAGACTCCTAACATACATGATTCCAATATCAAAGACTATGTTTACTTAAAAAAAAAAAAAAAAAGTCTCTGACAGAGATAATTCCCATGATGTGCATGGTGAATTACCTATGTTGTTATCGTCCCCTCCCCATGCTCACCTTTTCCCTCCCAGCGTTTGTTCCACTTGTTGATGTGCATTTGGAGATAGACGCAGGCCCAGCAGGGCAAACATTTACTTTAACAGTTTGATTTCTTTCCAGCATCAGTTTGAAATACAGTCACAGGATGTGCTCTGTTAGCAGCATAATCAGCAGCAGATTCCACAGAATATGCCTGTGTGATATGTATGAACCTATTTTCATAGGCTTTGAACTGTGCCAGATAGTAAGCCAACAGCGGCCCACTGCAGGCAAACACTGGTTGGATCAAGGTTTTTTTAGATGTAGAGGAGACATGTGCCACAACCCCCACCGCTGCCACTCTGTGACCTTTTTACTGTGTATGACACCATGTGCCCGATGCAGCAAAGGGCAGGTAGAAATAAAAAAAAAAAAAAAGGAAATAACTAACAGTTGATGTTTCAGCATCAGTTGTTATTATGTTTGTTTGTTTTAAGGCACCTGCTTGAGGCAATTCGCTGACAAACTGTGCACAACACTGACTATCCAGTATCCTCGCAGCGAAGGTTCAGAAAATCACTGGTGGGTTAGAGATAGCAGTTTGTTTCCTGAAGCTGAGACTCTCAGTTTACCTAACATTTTGATATATTGCAAAAAGTGATGACATACCGCAAATCCACCCTAACACGTTTAGAGCCACCATACCCAAAATAAATTTTACGTCTGGTTTTCTTATCTTACGCTCTCTGAAACAGATGTTGCAAATCTCTGATATCGTAAATGACTCTCGCTGATAATGGTGAATGTCTGAATTGAGTCTATCAAATAAGTATTTCACTGTCTTCTTGTGTCCTTTTGTGTCCCGAGGCTCAGTGCTTAGGCCTGTTTTTTTTTTTTTTGTCTTGATGTATGGTCCCACTAGTCGGCTGTTTAGAAGACACTCAATCACTCATATCATTCAAGACTAATGACCTAGATAACCTTATTTCACTGCAAGATTGCCTCGCTGCAATTGCCGAGGTGCACATAAAACAGAAGCGCTTCTTTTCTGACACGTGTGACTCGCACATTTAAAGTAAAATACAGAGATGTTCATGAACTTTACACTGGAGAAATCAGTATTTCATCACATCAGTAATCAGCAGCAAGAGGGACAAGTGTTTCACCTGTTTTGGGGTCAACAGAGAAGTACGGCTGGCCATGGAGGATGCTGTACACCACTCGAGCGCTGTTTCCATAGGTGGGGTCGTCTGCATCTGTGGCTGTCACTTGCGTCACATATGTCCCTGTGGAAAATAACGGGGCAGCTTATTGACTTTGACTTAATTTGTTTCCCTGCGGGACTGAAATCCAGACTGTTTGAGGTTCATCTTTTTTCCCGGATGATCTCACCTGACACTAATTAATGATGAATCACAACTGCGAACGCTACATTTAAATGCTTAACAGTCAAAGTCCCTGATAGACTGCGACGAGGAGGAGTGTGCTGGGAAGTTGTTCAATTTTTATCCCGTTGTATGTTTTGATTTGTGCATTTGTAGCAGTAGTGAGTGGCTATTATTAAGAAAAAATAAGCCATTCATTAAGAAATGCGACCATTAACAAAACAAAAGGTCCGTGGAAAGAATAGTATTAAGATGGCAGTCCTCCAAGCAGTAACAGGGACAGAATAATTACTTGTTGGAGGTTAGGCTCATTTCTCTTAACTAGCTGGCATTGAAAACACCATTCATTAACATGGTCCTTATTTACCACGCATTTAAAGTCAGCAGATTCAATCAAAAGTTTCTTGTTTGAGCGACCGACAGCTAAAAATGTCTTGTCAGCTTTACTATTTTATAACTCTAAGACACAAACAACAAGCCTGGTGTGTGGGCAGATGGGCAGATGCTCTGAAAAGCCTCCTTGCAGGCAGGTTGACATGGATGTCTTAACAGAGAGACAGCTCCGTGCGCATATGTCCATATATCAATCACATACCCACATCTGGATGGATTAAATGTATGCTGTGTAAAGTGGGAAATGTGTGGGGATGGGATTCTTACAATGAACAACAGGAGACACTGACCATGGGGATGGCATTTACACGGTCATTTCAGATTCTGGTAAGCTCCCAGTCACCTGTAAAGAACTTGCTATACGTTAAATAGGCTTTGTAGTCTGAGCGGATGGTAACAATGGCACTAAAACATTAGGTGAGAGAGATTAGTGTCCCAATCCTCCCTAACAAAGCCACACATTCCTGATTAGACATACCAGAGAAGGACTGCATTGTCCTCAACATGAATAAACAACAGATGAGATAATACATTAACACATTTTTTCAGTTCAACCAAGGAGAGAGGATCCGCAGCACCAAGACCTCAGATGCGGAGCGCGTTTAAAAGCCTCGATGTGTGGCTGACAGACACCTACACATTCCTGGGCGATAAAGGTGACAGCCTTTCCCTCAGCGTGAGACTATACACAAGCCAGAAAAATACATAAAATCCATTCGTATAATGATGGTAATTCAGGTGTGTGAGTAATGGCTAGGTGGAAGGACTTGCTTCAGAGGACACTGCAGGTAAAACCAGGAGGAGAATGCAGCTAAGAGTTTTGTAAAATGTTGATTATCAGTCTGACTTTATTAAATATTCTTTACATTACAGCTTTCAACTGTTTATTGTCATGTCACAATACAATCCAGAGGGAGCCAATCAACCTACTACATTTTTCTTCCTACATTTGCAAACATAGTTTATATTCAAATATGAAGATAAAGAGAGAATAATTGAAATGGTGCAGTAATAGGACTGGTCTGATTGAGAAAGGACTTCTGAACAGGTACGTGTGTATGTGTATGTACATGAGGGAACGTCCATCATGAATAATTTAAAATGTATGTTTGTAGGGAGTAGGAAATTAACAAACTCCTCCAAGACAGTTTGTGGTAATTACACTGTCTTTGCAGCCAGCTCTCTTATGGATTTTTTTTTTATGTGTCAGTTTCTCTAAATTAATCAGGGATAAGCTCGTTGGTAACAACTCCAGGAGAGTCTATGGATTATGCCACTGGTAATGTTTTGAATGTTTGGCCATAGATTAGTCTTCATTACCAAACATTACTGCATATTTACGTTCAGGAAGCCTCTCTTTTCAGGATTGTTTTGCCCCGCTAACACAGAAACATCCACGGGGACGTTCTAGCCAAAGACAACAAGAGGGGTGTAACAGTTAATGAACCCATTGATCACACGAGTCTCGCTGGTATAAATATTGATAAAGACTTTAGTTGGTTTGATGTTTGTACAATGGCTGCCTCTCCTGTGGTGTGTTATTTTTTGCACTGGAAGTAAAGATAACTTCTTACACAAACCATGCAGGGAATTTTTGAGAATCACAACTGAATTGTCAACAAAGACATTTCCAATGGCAGCATTATTCTTCAGAGCTTGGAAACAATTCTCAGTGGTCCTCGTAGTTTTTTGTGGAACCGGCTGTAACGTGAGACAGTAAAAGTTATTTCTACTCCCAGAGTTTATTTGGTTTTGTTTCCAAATCAGAAATGCTCATTTGTTTGACTTTAAGTGCAAACTGTGTGAATCTTTTTGATTTTTTTGGACAGTAATCTCTTTTTTGCTAATGTAGAAAGTTATTCAAATTTATTTTTTTTCTTCTACAGTACTATTTGTTGAACAAATACAACAAACAAAACACTTTATATTCAAATTTAGCCTCCTCCTAAAAAGCAATCAGTCATTTGTTTTGGCTTGAATTATTTTCATGAATAATTTCCGTTATCAATCATGTGTGATCAATTTAAACTCCTGCTATTAAAAGAAGCAAGCACATGAAGTGTAACTGTGCTTATCACAATGAGTTGAACAGCTGTCTTATGTGTCATAGTAAGCTTGAATTCATTACAGAAACCTGGTGTTAACAGTTGTCGTGTGAGCTTTTATATATATGGTATCCAGGTGTATTATGGGAAATGTAGATGTTTTGTGGGATTGTAAGTATTCCTTCATAACCTGTCCCTCATGCCACCAGAATAACCCTTTAAAGTGTTCAAGATATGGATAACTCACTGAAATTAAACATGGAGCTAAAGGTACTTGTGTCAAAACGGTTGAATAACAATAAAAAAACAAATAAACTATGCTTCTTAAACCACAATGTTGTTAACATGTTGACATTGTTTGAAAGACACACATGAAGAATTACAGAAATGTCCAAATGATTATGTAAAACAAAACTGACTATTTATCTGCCAAGCAATCTGACTGATCATCTGTGGGTGGTGTTAACAGCTTATCTCTGTTCTGCTTCTCTGATTCTACAATAAACAGTTGGTGTTGTAGTGTGTGATGTCAAGTGTTCACAAGGAGGGTAGGCTGCGTTGTGCCTGCTTTCTGCTTGCACTCTAGAGACTGCTGATTTTGGAGTTTTGAGAGCTTCATTGCCATTCAGAATAAGAGGGAACCATTCTCTCGGCGAATTACCTTGATCTGTTCTCCCGGGGGAGGGTGAGGGGGGTTGGGGATGGTATAAAGACAGAGCTGTGAGATATACTCAGGGCACACCAGGAATAACTGGATCTTTGACATGTCAGAGTGCGATGGAAGGGAGCAGCTTTGCCTCTCTGGTTGTGCCTGTGATGCTACTGCAACTCCGCTATTGTCTTCCTCAGTTAAGGAGGAGAAAACAGAGCTTTTACCGCAAAGAGTTCCAATTCATTAATGAGAGCACAGGCTTCTTTATCTTTAGTGGGCAGAACAAATCACTTCAGATGGCTACTTGCCTACTGGTGACATCTCAGGCACGCTGGCCGTATACGGTCCCTCCAGGAACTTTGGTTCATTGTCGTTGATGTCTTGAACCTTGATTACAAATTCAGATTCGGGCTCCAGGGGCCGATTGGTGTTGATGTCGACAGCCTGGGCGCGCAGGGTGTAGTAAGGCTTTTCCTCCCTGTCAAGACTCCTTAAGGCATGGATGTCCCCCGTTGTTTGGTCAATTGTGAAAATGGAGCCTGCCCCGTCCCCAGAGAGAGTGTACTTCACCGCACTGTCCCCCTTATCGAGGTCAGTGTGCAGCTGCAAGACAAAATAGGAAAAAGACAGGTTGAGTGCAAACTTTGGCAGAGATAATGATTCATTGAAAGCGCTGGGGAAGAGCTGTCAAAGAAGACTATTTCATAAAAACAGTCAAGGAAACTGACTGCATCAAAGAGCAAATTCGTGTCTCTGCAAAGATCTGCAAAACACTAAGTCATTAGAAAAATAAAATGATCGTACTTTCAGAAACATTTCGCAGATTAATGAGGCTAAATCTCTCATAAATAATGTATTCTCTCAGTGCAATTATGCCGCAGTGATAAGTCTTCGACTTCTTGGACACACTTCTATTCAAGCATTACTCAAAACCCTTCGGTTGTGTGTGATAGGAGGTGGGAGTTTCTCTCCAAGTGGTAAAGATCAGAGTGTGACAGCAAGAGGTAAATAGTAATTTTCCACAGGAACATTTTCTAATACTATAACCTGACAGCAAAGGCCTGTGACCAGATGACTCTCAGCACAGTAGCAGAATATCACCACTCCAGTCAGAGAACATCCTTATTAATATAGATCCAGGGCCTCTGCAGCTGTCTTTGTCCAAGACAAACACATTTGAGTCTTTTGGCAGGGAGCCTGTTGACATTGTTATGTTTACCTCCCTGCAGAGATCAGTTTTACTGTTCAAAGCATTTTAAAAATGTAAGGACTCTAAAGCAATATGATCACCAGCATATACGGAATGGACATTGATTTTTGCCTCCTTACTGTATCTATGGTATGGACTTCACCAGCACTGCTGAACAGGAATCAACCTGCTGCCTTGGGTGAAATAGCTATAATAATAATTCTAATTTCTATGCATTTCTATGACTAGGGTTATTTTTTTGGCTGCTTTCAGATGGGTGAACTAGTCTCTTCCAACTGCTATCATCTCACTGAATACTGATTACCGGCCTGTAATCACCCTCTTATTTGTGCAGCAGTGAGTGACTGAATGAATCCAGATTCTGGATCAACACTGACTTTTTTACGAGTAATTAAGTCTCTCTCTACTCCACTTGTAAACACGGAGCAATCATTTGAACGTAGCCAATTTTCTAGTGAACCCCCAGCCAAGGAGAGGAGAGTAAATTTGAGATGCAGCTATAAATTCCCTGTAGGTTGTGATTCAAAACAACGCTAGACGAGCAGATGTGGGCCCAAAACGCGCTGAGGGTGATTGGTGATTCAGTGCAAATTGTTTGGTTCACACGAGCATTGCGAGGCATTAAAATGCTCTCACCCCTGGTGCATTATTCATCGCTATTCAAATGAATGAATTATTTCTAGTATGTGACCCTTGCTGGGTGACGAGCGGATCACATAACATTTTCTGCAATGAGCACGAAATCTGAAATGTAGATTATATATTGTGTGTACGAATAAAGTCAACAACATGCTTCTCCTCCGCAAATGAGACAATCTGACACTGTAACAAAGCGAATTACAAACTGAGCTCCGTATTCATCTGTACCCGGCAACAGAGCAACATGCTGTGTGTGTTTGGGCAGGTGTTAAGTGATTGCTAAGTTCAGGCAAGTAAAGCTTCCTGCTTATTTTAGGGTGACAATGAATTTATACATGCACAGATGAAGCTAAAGATGATGTAATGCCAACCACCACTTTATATATATGTATTTGTATATTGTTAAAATCTCTAGCCTCTACAATTTTGTTTCCTTATGTACTGGCCCTTTTCAACTAGTTCTACTCAGCTTGACTCAACTCGGTTTTTTTGCTTTTCCACTAGGGTTAGTACCTGGTACCTTGTACTTTTTTTGGTAACGCTTCAGGCTGAGTCAATACTAAAACATGACGTAAACCAATTGATTGAGCGCAACGTCCAACAGAGCAGCCATAGCTGCCATGCTATGATCACCCCCGGATTATTAATTACTCAATTGTGATGTAAATTGACCTAAACTGAGTGGAGTTGAGCTGTAACCGTGCAGTGGAAGAGGGCCATATGAGTTCATAAAGGATCACTTGATTTCTGCAAAGTGCAGCAAAAATCATCTACACTTTGTAATAGTCAAAAATTGTGAAATGTGACTCCAAGACATGATATGTTACCCCGATATGGAAGAGGCATTGTCATCAGATATGAGTTTTCTATGAGAGTTCTCTCCTTTCCTCCATGCTCTGCAATCTGATACAGTATAAACTCTACTGTTACATCTTGTGTCCCCCGTGTCTAAAGCCAAACGAGACTTACATTCATGGTTGCAGGCAAATAAGCCTCAACACTGGGCAGTTCTTGTTGGTTTATTATGGTGTATACAAATACTGAGCAAGAATGCAGTCCATGTTGTGGACCAAACTTTTAAATTGAGAGACAGCAAACTTTTCCCCTTCAGATTTCTTTTAGTCTATGAATAATATGAAAGAGGCTCATCCAGTCTTGAGGGAAGGAATAACAGGTCAACAAAAGTTGAAATTGATAAGTCCTCACAGTCAATCAGAGACAATTTTGAAAGCATGGAAACCTAAAGAAGTAAACATGTTTCAAGTGCTTCAAGAGATACGAAATCAACAATATCAGCCATGCATCAAAAAACTTCATGTCAATTATGCTCAACCTGTTTCTTTGCCTCCAGAAAGTTTCCTACTTTTCTTTTTTAAAGACAGTTAATTAGGGTATCTGTTATTAAAACAACAAAAAACTGCTTTGGGCAATTTTCTTTTTTATTACAACCCCACAGCTTTGTAAAGGAACAGAGAGTCATACCTGACTTTAAATTGGACTTAAATATACAGAGCCTCTCCCACCAGATGATCTGTGGAGCACTTACTGAAGGATTCAGAATGAGGGACCAAGGGAAGGAGAGAGGATATTATTGCACTTGCATCAAGCAACTTGGATCTGAACTGAGCAGCTGACTTGTTTTTTAGGCCGTTTGGGTGTTTCATTTGATCCTTTCTCTTTCCCAGGGATGGAAAAAAACTGAAATCTAATGCATCCACTTGTTGTGGATGTTTCACCACCAGAGCAACCACAGAGGAGCAGCCACAGAGGAGCCAGCAGGCTCTGGGTATTTTTTAGGCTGTGAAGTTACATAGGTAAATGGACAAGCTAAACAGTGCATTGTGTAAGATATGGTCAGAATTTGTAAATAAAAGTCATGTATAAATTGGCATATTTAATATTGAGGACTTGTGGGATCAAAACCAATTGATCTCTCACATTTGTTTGTATCAGGACCACTGACTAGTACCCTGCTTGTTGTTTTATTGGCTATACTGCTTAAGTCCAAAGTATATACCTATATTTTTATTTTTTAATACCTTTTGCTGATATCACCTCCCCAAGGACCACCCATGAGTCTAGCCAATCAGTAGCTTTCCTCTTTCCTTCTTATTGGTAAACAAAAATATGTCATCATCATTTATTTATAATTTGCTTCAGTGCTATCAACAACTTTAACAGCAAAACATTTCATCACAACAGTTGCTGCCCACTTTGAATGTGGAGTCAGTAGAACCGTTTTTCGCACCAGACGTACTACTAAATTTTAACTGCGCATTCTGCAGGTGCTCCTAGCTGCACGAGGACCCAACACATCTGCTGGCGCGTGCACAGGGGCAGGTAATCAGTGTCACCTGGGCGAAATACGTCAGCGGCGGCGACGACGTTTCCAGGAAGTTTTAGAAAGAGAAATTTAGTCAAATTTATAATCTAATTTAGTCTAATTTATAGTCAAACTTCTACGACTTATATCAAATATCAAACAAGAGAAAGTTAGCAATGAAAACCGGCCTGCACGAAAGCAGTTCGCCGGAGCTGTCACCTACTCGGGAATGGGAGTTAGCTGGGAAATGGCCGACTGGTGTTGACATCCGTGACCGGTCAAGCTAAACACGGTTCGGATAAACAACAACAAAACCCAGTTTATGGTTTATGTCAACGGCTGTGTGTGAGTAACTTGGATACCTTGAACGACAAGGCTTGTTCTCTTGTTGAACAGACTCCACGGGGAAGCTGAACTTTTGGACGACGTCGAAGCTTTCCGGACGTAAACTTGGAAAATGGAAGGAGCTTGAACGACGGACAGCTGGAGTCACGGAAAGCTGGAGTCACGGACAGCCGGAGTCACGGACAGCTGGGGTCACGGACAGGTTGTCAACTAGCCCGAAGACTTCAAAAGTAAGGTCATGAATCATTTCCATCCTGCTTTGTGTCGCTTTCAGGCCGCTGTGCCTCTTTCTCTGTTTTTGTTTTTCCTAGCTTGTTGAGAGGCCGCCGAGCCAATGACAATGCTGCTAGGTTAATTACTAGTGGTGTACCAGTGCTACAGGTCTGTGCAAAAAACATTCGGTACATTATGGCTATTGACTTGTGGTGAGACTATGTCCCTATCTGTTCCAAATCAAATAATAACTTACACTTCACATTATTAATTATTATTATTATTACTCTTATTAATTAAATTGCAATTAACTTATGGATTGGCACAAAATTAGTTTTTAATTTTATTTTTATTTTGCCTCCAGCTGTAATGCAGAGCAGAGGAACAATGTTTATTGCATTAAACCTCTCATTGAGTATGACTAGGACAGCCTCTGTGCCTAGTTGATTATAGTTTATTGGGAGGACAGTAAATGCACAGGCCTGTGTTTGGTATTGGAGTGACACTCTGTTGTATTTTCTGCTGCTGTGTGTGTGCACAGACATTTAGCTTGGAATTGAATTGAAAACCATGGAAGCTTATTATTGTTTACACTTTAGCTTTGTTTTGAAGTTGTTTCAAATAGTTTTCCTGCAATGTTTGATTTCTTCTTGCCGGACAAAAACATGGTTTATAAGATATGGAGAAACTCGTCTGCATGCAAAGATGTTTTCAGGCTTTCAGGCAGCCAGATGGCAGATCGGCCACACTTCGGAGGGGTTCTGACTTCAAAAGGTAGGATATTATTTTATTCTGTTCTGTTCTGTTGTGTTCTGTACTGCTTTGTGCCGTTCTACTACATGCTGGTGTTAGTCACTGTACCACTGTGAGCATGGTTTTGTCCCACCTGCCGTGTGGGTTTTGGTGATGGTTGGTTTTTATGGAGTTATGGACAATTATGCATGAGACTATGTCATCAGAGAAATTGGGGGAGTATTTCAAGCTGTAATGGTTGTAATAATTTAACATTTTGAGGCATGACATGTCTCTTAAATGTAGGGTTGTGGTTCATTAATCGTTAATGGGCACAAAGCCAGCAGGGTTTGTGTTCAGCATTGTGTGTTTAAACTTACTAGCTGAAAAAGTGATTCAGCAATTTAGTTTGGATTATAATTGTTGATATGTTGTTATCAAACTGCAGGGATTTTGACGTGAAGTTGAAAATACTCTGGCTGCACTCAGGGCTTAACGTGCCACTAACATGTTTTCTGTTTGTGCAATTCTATTATTTCTGTTCTAGTCCTTCCTTTTCTATGCTTTCGAATATGCCTTTGATTTCTTGGCTTTATGATATTGCGCCAGTATATCCATGCTGTGTGTGCGTAGGCATGTATGCCTTTCATACTTTTGAAGTGTGACGGTGTTGTTGGCAGTGGTTTGCATCTGGTTGTGTTGGGAAAAACGCTCATAGTGGTGAAGTGGACTGAGCAGAGAACCTCTTTACTAATTTAAGTGCCATCATCAGAAACATTGGGAAGCACTTATTTGAGCAGTGATGATTATCATTGTGTGATCTGTTGAATAGGCTGCAGAACAAGAATTATTATCATAAAATCATCAGCCTTCTGACTTTATACCCCACAAACTTACAGTTCCAGTGATGCCACACCAGGTTTTTCACTGGTCATGATATTGTTGCACTCTCTTTAAATAGAGTCTATTTCCTCTTGAAGGAGGCTCTGAGACTTCCTTTATTGTAATTACCTTCAACAAAAAATGAATGTGTTGTCAATACATGTCAGTATTGGCATCCAAAAACATCCATAGCTTTTGTGAAACCATGCTAACATAAAAACCTGTTAGTGACTCATGGAAAAGTTGCAATGACAGAGCACTACCGTAACCATAGCAACTCCCTACTACACCTGCCTCTGTGTTCTGTGGTACAATAGGAGCAGCAGAATGGGAAAACATTACAGTAACAGATTTATGGATATTTCTCACTTTGGCCTGATCTTGGCCAGTCTTGTCTGTCTGTGTGCTGTCAGCATCTTATTAGACAGTGACTTTAAATCTACCACAGAGCAAAATCATTTTACTGACTGTTAAATTGTGCTTTCCACACTTGAGTGTGTAAACTACTCATATGCTTTTAGGTCAGTGTTGCCAACTCCTCAATAAGGAAAGTCGCTATTGGCTGTCCTAAAAGTTGCTAAATGACATCATCGCCTTCAAGAATTAATGTTTGTGGGTCCGGTCGTGTTGGGTCTGGGATTCAACGCCCACGAGTCAGGTTTTCATTTCCAGAAATCGACCTTACAAGGCAGTATGTCCGTGTGTCATCATCTCCAATAGCGGCGTGGGTCTCTGACTGCAGTGGGGACTGCTCCATGACACGACTGTGAGGCTGACCGCCTATCAGTGCTTTGGGATGGGGGAAGGACGCACCTGCTGCTTGAAGAAGACAGCAGTAATATGGGCTTTCACATTGGAGTCTCCAACCACCAGAAAAGTCTGTAACACTGGAAAAAGTCGCTAGATTTGTTGCTAGTCGCTTTTGACAAAAGAAGTTGCCAAGAGGATTTGGAAAGTGGCCAGATTTAGCGAGAAAGTCACCAAGTTGGCAACACTGTATTGGGTTTACTGTGGGATTCCAACACTGCTGATAAGATCAGCTCAGTCTTTCAGTGACCAGGGCAATGGTCCTGCCAGGTTTTGTGCTTAAATTGCATTGACTTGGTAACAGTCCATCAGTCAGTAGTTTTCTGTAACATTGCCACAGTGCTGACACTACGCACACAATGTAGCACTGCTCTCAGCAGCCATGGGTCCATTAGCTCAGTGTGTCTGAATGTACCTGTATTCAGATGAAAGTGCTGCCAGTCAAACAGACTATGTCAGTGCAGAACATGCAGCGACAAAACATCCCGATGAGTAAAGAACCTTCGCTTGCATATGTGCAACCAATTTTAACTTGTACACAACAAGTTGTTGCATATGTCCTGTCTGGGTATGGGTGTTTTTTTTTCTTTTCTAGCTATATGTAATCTAAAGAAAATGTAATAATCCAAGAATTACATTCTAAATTGGCCCAATTTAAATGGTGACCATTTCTTGTGAGCCTTTTTAGCTCTCAGCACTGTGGTTTAAGAGTCTTGTTGGCCTTAGGTGCTCCCCAGAAGCCTGTGTTTCCAGGTTTGCCAGTCTTTAATAAAACACTCTGTATTCCACCACCCTCTGTTTTAGTCAGGCTGCAGCGAATCCTGCAAGAGTAGCTGTTTTGCGTAACAATTAATTTATTTTCCATCTTGTTTTGTATTGTTTAGTAATCCTGTAATCTCTTTCAATCCATCCACATTATCTTAGACCTCATTATGATAGATTATCTCATGATCTTACTGTTGTAGACTTGTTCAAACATATTTGTCCCATTAGACGGACGCATTGTCAATACCAGTGAACCGCCATGTAATTATTAGGCATGGTGAAAGTTGTTACCCTTTTTGCTTGTGGCACACTGCAGAGATCAGAATGGCAGATGGACTATTGCAACAGCATAGTCATTATAGGGTCCAAAATCTTTTACTGGCTGGGCCCAATTCATTTCTGAAGGAAAATATACAGTGTGTTGCATGAAGCAACATAAACAGCTGTCAACAGTCTTATGCAATCCAACACAAATTGCCAGTAACAGACACTTGTGAAAATGTAGTGTACTATTTTTGTCGAGACTGCCTTGTGATGTACAGTTTTTGGTTGTAATTGCATTATCTTACAAGCTGTTTCTCTTAATTTGTCACGCACTTGTGGTGGACAAAATAACAAGCAACTTCCAGTGAAGTCTACAGCTTCTAGTGCTGAATCAACGTCTTCCTGACAGAAATTTGGCATTGTTGTGAGCTGTTTCAGACTGTTTTGGATTTCTTAACGTTGTTTAGGTTCGATAGCTTCCATCATACACTGCACTGCACAATGGCAGATAGGAAGTGACACTGATTGTTATATAGATAATAACTGCTATATTGACAACTCAGCAGGCTGTTCAGCCAACACAATTCTTTTCTTGACTGAAACTGCATGAGGGTCATATAATTTTGTGTACTGAATAATGATCACTCTGTATTCAGAATTAATGGGAAGTTTACATTTGGTTGTCCTTTGACAAGAATAAGAAAAGAATGGCATATTTTTCACAGTTGCGGTATGTGCAAGTACCCAGGAGAGTCACCTGCAAATAGATTCAGAACTGCACAATTAAAGATGGAATGCAAATGCAAATGTGAAAAGAATAGGCACATAGCGTCATTAATTATAAATGGAAGTTGACTGATATTAATTAAAAATTCCATTACTCTTACAATGGTAATCAATTATATAAAAAAAGATTTGTTAATAGGGAAGCAGAGGCTTCTATTAAACTACAAAACACCCATTGGGCTCAGTAGACAAGAGGAATTATCACAGCCACAACCTTCTTAATAGTGTGCCCAAATGAAAATAAATTATTTTAGTCAAGAGGGGAAAAAAAAGTCAACGTCTTTTTTTTTTAACAGTTGTTCCCAATTCATAATGCATGAATCAACAAAACAGTCTAAGTGTTAAGAATTCAAATGATGACATTAGTGATAACCTCATGTAAATTCAAAAATGTAAACATGCATCTGGTTAGCATAAAGCATACGCAGAGTGACTGAATGAGAACTGGCTCATAGAGACAGCATGATGTTATGCACACACATTACCCTAAAGATGTCTTAACACTCCATTTTTCATGATAAGCATAATTAGCAAGATGCTCTGCTCAGAGTACCAGTTGACATGACAGCTATAAAAAGAAACAGGTAGTGCAAGGGACTGAAATAAGATTGCTATTACCACCCAAACTTAACCATCTGTTGGAGTAATTATGTTTGCGCTCATCATATTCTTTCCCTCTCAGATTCTTGCCCACAACTGTCACACATTTTCAATGAAGATTGTCAACAGTTTGTCAAATGGATGTTTCAGTGATCAGAAAGTAGTCCAGAGTCTGGCTGAATCTCATTTTGCCAGGATGTCGAATTTTTTTAGAGGCACAGATTAGATGTTGAAGGTTTCAAGGCTGTGACCTGTAATTTCCACAACGTTCCCTTTAATCATTAGGCCATCTTGGGCTGTCTGCAACAGTTGAGGCAATGTAGATGGCCAGTCAGCGTGTCACCGGTGTCGTGGTGCAGTGAATCAGCAGTGCTGTCAAAACAAATATCGGCAAGGCTATTATTCACCTCCTATTAATCACCGGTGCAAAATACTTCTATTGACTGAAAGTCCTCAAATAGTGGTAGAGATGAGGAAAATAGGAACTCATCTCACTGGCTGCAAAGTAGCCACATACTTTGGGTAGTGGCTGTGCTGTACAGGCAGCTCTCGCTTCAGAGAGGAGGCCATCGCTTTTTATTTGCAGGGTTTGCAGCACACGGTCCCTCATTGGCAATGCAGTAAACTCGCATATTGATTAATTTGAGTGATTTCAGAGGAGAATGTAACCAACCTCTGTAGAAAATGCTGTAATTGGATTTCTGCAACCAGGATTATGTGCGGCTCCTCTAAGGAATGCATATGGAAGTCACAACTCTTTGCTGATAGCACGCTGACATTGTTCCTTGAATGGCCCAGCCACCCCTGCACCAGCAAGTACATTTACAAGAAATCAGTAAACATACTGAAAGGGGTCAGAGTAATTTAATGTGTTTGGTATTGATATTTACCGCTATCCAATATAAACATGCCCGCTCACTGGTATCACAAAGCCATTTATTGTAGATTTCTTATATTTTGTGAGTAAATTCGTATTTATTGTACGTCTTCTGTAAGAATTCATTATGCGTGGTAGTAATTAGTTCAGTTCTCTCAGTTTCTTATTTGTTTTGAACAACATACCTGGCCAACTGCTGTCGTGAACTTATTTTTATGCTGCCATTCATTATTATGTCTGAAACTACCCTTCAATCCAAGATTTCAGCCCCCATCTCCCCAACTCTATTGTGTTGACAGACTGGCATCATGTTGGTGTGTTGGAGGTGGCTCCCAGTTCTTGCATTGTCAGGCCAGTGCCCTGTCACTCCACATCATGATTGCTGGTTGTGAAACTAAGTTTTGGGAGGTAGTCAGTGTACTGGTGAGCCACTGATGGAAAGAAAACACTGTCAAATGCTGCAAGCTTATTATAGCTGATCGATATTGGCTTGCGAGCCATTTCTTTGCTGCTGACAGCTCAGAGCTTGCTATCTGTGTTGTGTCATGCTTCAGTCAGGTAATGGGGATGGTGGTAGAAATGCACACATGGTACACTCAGGAGACAAGAAAACATGCTAAATAAATCACATTGTGATTATTTAGCTTTCACTGTAGAAGTTATGGTGTTATAAGTAACGATAATATTTGGATTGCTTTTTCAGTGTAAATAAAAATGAAATGATTCATATGTGACTTTCGGAGGGATTTGTAGTAGACAAGTGTGTTCACCTAAGTCTGGAGAATGATTTGTAGACTATGATATCCCTGTAGTACCACAATTCTCTGCAATACCAATTAATAATAGTATGCTGTGGCACATTTTACCTTTTCTCAAAACATTGCAGTCCCTGTGATTTTGATATCGC
Source organism: Selene dorsalis (assembly GCA_900303245.1). Taxonomy (NCBI): domain Eukaryota; kingdom Metazoa; phylum Chordata; class Actinopteri; order Carangiformes; family Carangidae; genus Selene; species Selene dorsalis. The sequence goes on from OMNW01009519.1 coordinate 84,693, forward strand.
ACTTTGCCATTCTGCAATTGTGATGATATTTTGATCAATTGTGCAGCCTTCTTATGTACCTGTGTCTATGTAAGTGTGCAAGAAAGACCATGGGAAGACAGGGAAGGGACAAAATGGAATAGATTGACAGATATAGCCTAAGGTGTGTGACAGCAAATAGTGCCATTGAGTTATATTCTGCTCTAAAGCTGTCATGGCCCGGACACACTGCAAGCGTCAGCAGCGCATGTGCGTGGCAGAACCTCTCGCTTTTCATTTCAGCGCACATGTTAACAGCTTTAGACAGCTTCAGCCAAAACCAAAGATGAGGAAACACTTGGACAAAAAACAAAAACCGAAATAAATTATTATGCACTGACATTCCAACAATGCATAATATAAAATAAAATTATCACCTTCAGGCCTGTAACTGACTGGCCTGTTTCTGGCTGTTGAAAGATTGTAAAATTATATATATAACAATTCCTTTAAAAAGAAATCCTTAAGTGCAGCCACAGTGTGTTGTCACACATACTGGCTGTATACAGTGATAAATTGTTTCCTTTTTCAGCTCATAGACACATTTGTTTTCCAAACGCAGCAGCACTGACAGAGCGTCATGTTTCCATGACGACTGACCGAAAAAGACAAGCGGTGCGTCATGTCTACATGACTCCTGACTGTAAAAATAAAACTCTGAGAAGTAACCCTAAACTTTAACAACAGACACACCTATGCTGTACACAAGTATGCGGGTTGTTTGTGGCACTGCTCATTTCATTTTATAAATGGATCACTCCAGAGTTGGACTGTAGCCGCTCTAACGCAGTTAACTGGTAAACAGATAGGCATGGTATCGGATTGGTGCCTGGACTCCAGTACTCGCAGACGATGTTGGCATTTTTGGCAGGTTTTTGCTTGCGTCATCACAGCATCCTGTTTCGGCCGTGTTGTTTCGGTGTTAAAAGTCTCTTGGCCGAAAACCGAAAACAAATTTTTTGGCCATTTTTGGACGAAAATTTTCAGTAGCCAAATTTTCGGTGCATCTCTAATATGTAACCCCACATGGAAATTACAGAACCAGTCCAAGAGGGATTGTTGTGGGTTTTTAGCATGTTTTTTTTTTATTTAATTACTCATTCCACTTCAGCATAGGCTTCTCTATGTAAACAAGTTTCATTTGTAATGAAACAAAATGAAACATTGTATTGTTGATGGGCATTATCAAAGGCAAACTCTATGTAGAGTGGCAGGGCTGGCAGTAGCAGCAGCAACACAGCAGAAACACTGAAAAACCAAACAACTACAGTCATCATGACTGCTGACTTAACTGTTACTTAGGCTGATGAGTTTATCAACTACAAATAATTATCAACTACAAATGTAGCAGCCTTGTTATACACGTGTACAAGTTACATAGAATACGTGTTTTCATTTGAGGTTGTCTTTTGCATACCAAACAACATGGTGTGAGACAGGTTTTTGACATGTCACATTAATGTACATGATTGTTATTGATCTTGGAGACCGGGGTTAAGGCTTGATTCCCTTTTCTCATATCACACTTGATTAAACAATACAGTGATATTGATACAACATACGGAATGCAATTTTCTACCCAGAATCACAACAGTATTGACCATCAATGTCAAGATTCAAATGGAAAATGTTGACCATGGTAGTAAGTGATACCGATTGGGACATTAGCACGCCATTTGGAAATATGATCCAGGCAATTCAGGAGAAAAGTCCATTACCCACGAGGGCAAAATATGTGAAATATATTACTTTGGCAGTGCAGATGAATGACATCATTAGCTTTTATTTCAGCTGTTTTTTTTTCAGAATTTCTCGTAACATTCATCATCAAAATGCATTACAATTGTAAATGCCCTCAACCTCCTAATGTCCTAACAAGCAACTGAGCTATGGCACACCTCATGCATAATCTTCAGGAGAGCAGTTTTATATTACTTTGTACTTGGCAGTGAATTAGTCAGGCAACACATATCAACATGATCTTAGGGATAAGATAACATATTATCATCTTAAAGGGTCACATGTTGTACACATTGTACAAAAGCTGCATATTTACTTAAGCTGCTTTATTTATAGTCAAACACAAATGCAAATCTGTGTGAATAATCTCTTTTAACCAAATAACTGTGAACACTGTTAAGAGTAGGGCCATTGAACTGCAGATATATGCATCAGACTGCAATGTTCCCTGTCCTGGTGAATGCTGTGTTGTTGTGTTAGAGAGTCAGGTACAGCTTTGGTCATGCTTTATGGATGTCATGGAACAAGATTATTGTTTGGCAGTTTTCTCAGGCTCTGCATCTCGTAGCCTCACTTAGCTGTAGGTCACTGAATAGACCTCTACTTACTGTGCAAAGCAATTAAGTTATGAAGCATGTGATTTTTAGCAATGGTGTTAATTAGCTGCTGACTCGCACGTAGTCCCACTGAAGTATTTTACAACAATGGCTATCAGCATGGCGTGTAAAGAGGTTTGCTGCTTTTAAATGGGCCTCTTTAGATTTTCAAGCATTTTACAGCTAAATTCCAGAACATTTAAACTGAACCAGACTTAACAATGCGGAACACGCTATCACCAGTGAGGCTGGTAAATTTCATATGGTCAGATAATGGAATCTCTCTTTGTTGGGGCCGGTGCATAAGTCTTGTTGAAAAGGTTTTTATGCCCTCCTCATAGGTCCTCATTGAAAGATTAAATTGCGGGCTCCACATTAGTGATAAATCTCAGCCAGGTGTGGGGAGGGACTGGAAGCAAGAGCCATCAATGAAAAGAGGGATGGTCATTCCTTGTCAGGCAGGAAGCATGGGAATAAACAAGTTGTGGGAGAAACAGGGCTGCCCTTTCTAGGAAAAGTGGTTTATTGACTTTTATTTAAATGAGTGACCTTTTGAGGGGCAAGTGTTAGAAACGAGGCATTGGAGCATGCTGCTGCATGCCATCACATGCTCTGTAAGAGTACTGAGAAACATACCCTTTCCTTGTGTAGGTTCTAAGTGTGACCCCTATATAAGATGATTAGATTTCTTTTTAATCTTTAATCCATGTGCTCTTATGGCTATGATGTTTGCTGAGTGTTGGCAATTTTTTTTTGTTTTCGGGGCGTGGGGTGACTGCACTTTTCTTGCCAAGTGTGTAATTTATTTGGTCCCCTCTGAGAGAGGCTTGCACATTTCCTTGTTATCATGTTCCCTTGACTGGTATGAAAAGGAAACACGATGGTGTTGGGTGCTTTTTGTGGGTGGAGTCACCACTGTGGAGTCCATTTGACTTGATTTGACTACTATGGACATTTCTCTTATGTGGGTCCAATGCTTCATCAAAGAGGTGATGCAAATGCTCTGTGTAGTCTCTCTGAGCCCCCATGTTTTCTATTCAACCCCCCTGTATCTTCTCAATCTCCATCTTTTTCATACACAAAACTTTCTTAGCTCACTCATCAATCAAAGTCTTCATGTGCGTTGTGCTATCACAGGAAAAAGCCAGTATAAATTATTGGACAGCTCAAATAGAAATTGAAGCAAACAGGGAAAAAAAAATCTTTTCTATTTTCCTGTTTGCTTCAAAATTCACCCACTTACATCACAGTGATGCACTTTGCTGTGTTTTGTAGCATCTAGTTTGAACATCCCTGCATTGTTAGTGCTGGCAAGCCTGAGACGCATGTTGCTTTTGATTACACTTCCTCTGGTAGTAAGCGGTCATTAGACTATTTATCATGCATTGGAATGACAAGAACAGTTTCTTTTATGTAGATTCTGAAATGCCACATTACTATAATTCTAGAGAAAATATGTCAAACAGCAATTCATGACCATTATCTTCAGATGGAGAGTGGAGTGACGCCAGACAGAAATGCTGTGGAGTGGCTGCTGGACTCAGTGGAGAGTCAGACAGAGACTGAGGGGAAAGCATCTCGGCTTGATATATAGCCTCACCACTAATGGCAGATTTTTCTTGCAGATAAACACTGCTCAGCATAGGAAGAGCCTCCACATTATCTAATTGTGAGTGCATGGGGTCGTTACATTAACCCTCTTAAGTCCTCTGGGCTTTAATTGCGAATCTGAAATGATGCAACTGTTGTCAAAAGGACATTGTCAGAAGTTTCACTGTGTAAGGGATCATGTTTAATGTGAAATGTTGGTGCCAGTGATCTAATCACAATCTTCTAATACGCTGTGTCTTAACAGAGACAGTGATTATTCCTAATATTTGTAAAGCTGTAGAAGCTGAATGTCAAGAAATTCTAAAGCCAGTCTGCCTCTGTTTCTTGTTATTAATGGTTTTGCATCTTAGTGGTGACACTGCACTGCTTTTCACTCAGAACACAAACCATACAGAACCTTTTTTAAATATTCTTGCTAGACTGCTTGCTTTGTTCATAGTTGAGGTCCGCTGTGGTATTTATACCCTCATTGTACTATTTCAAAAGTAATTGATTCACTTTAACCAGCAGTTTCATCTTCCACAGAGGAATCTTAGTGGAGACTCTCCAGAGATTGTGACTGTGAAAAATGAAATAATCACTTTTCTAAACCACTGCAGTTCAATAGCTCCTGAGTAAGGCCCTAGAGCAGCTGTTGCCATACTAATGCCAGCAGTAGGGACCAGTAGCAGTGCTAAAGACCATGTGAAAGCTTGTCATGACCTTATTTGCACCTCAGGGTGCAAAGAGGATAATTAAGTAAGTAGTGTAAGTAGCAGCCTCCAGTTGTGACTGTAGGTTTCCCTACAATTCCCTTCCCTTTTTGTGTCTGCAACCTCAATTTGCTTCATCAAGAAGCTGTTGAGGCAAGAATATATACATTTGTGCAACCAATTTTTTTACATATACTGTCTGCGTTTATGTGTATTATCAATATGAATAATAATGATACAGTACTTCTACAGTTACACCATTCAGTAGTTTTGTTCTCAAGTTAGGATGTGAACACTGGATATGGGAGTCTAAATTGATTGTGTCTGTATTAATCTTTTCTTTATTTAATAGTTATACTATGCAAACAAAACAATGCAGACCAGGCATATTTTTCTGGTTCCGCAGAAGAAAAACATCTTCCTTTCCCTGGCCATTAATCCAGAATAGACCAGACAGCATGCAGAGACAGATAATGTGCATGTTAGTATTTCTTCCCTCTATAATTACTTGCACTGTAGTAATATTTCACTGTCCTTCATGTGATAACATGCAACAACATAAGGGAAGGTATGCACACGGCAGTGGGAACTGTGAGCTTGAGGGTGTATGTTTGAGTAATCTCTGGTTTGATGGCCAAAATTTGAGTGTGAATGAACTTTTAAAATTAGTTAATCAGTCAATATCACAAGAATAAATTTGAGTTTCACAACAACCCAAAGATTTATTTAGTTAACAGTATAGAGCTGAATCATTGTTATCCCAAAGAGAAATTCTCTTTTAATTACCTCTGTATTGCACTTTCCCTCTCTCTCTCCTCTTTTATTGTTCCTGTGCTCTCTGTCTCTTGCTTTCACATAGATAACTGACGTAATGACAGTAAAACGACACATACATACATTTTATGGCTTTTATGGCTAAAACTAAATTGTAATCACAAACAATGTGTCTCTCTCATTAGCTGAAAAACTGAGCTAAACCACATGTTCTGTCTGTTGATCTCCACTTAACTCCAGCGCAACTCCTACACAGCAAGCGGTGCTTGATTACAATCAGCTGATCAGAGCGCGGGTGTGTGCACATGTGAGAAATATATATGTGGGTTAATACCTGAAACTGTGGCAAGGCAAACCTCATTTTGTATCAATCTAATACTACTAAGTCCCTACTTTTAATGGGGGAACAAGGCAAATATTGTCTTTACATTCACAAAGCCGTGAGCAAACAGAAATTGTTGTGATCGATCACCGGTATCATGCTCCATGGGCTCACACTATATACGTATAGATATTTACACTATATACTGCATGAACAGGTCCAGAGACATATAAAATGATATTTTTTGAGCAAATTGATGTGTCATATTCTGATAAAGCTATACTTGTTACACTGGTTTAATTGTGAAATGAATTAGCATTAAGTAGCCTTACATAATTATTTTTCTGGCATGGTGATGAATGTGCGTAATGTGTACTTTGTTGTTGATATAGGTTCAGTGACTCAGATGACTATGTTTTGAAATTCTCACGATGAGGGAAACAGTAAGACATTCACGAGGACAGCTAAATGTTATCACCTTGTTTCCAAACATCTGCCGTCACTGCAAGCAACCACTGGTGCATTCAATGACCGTCACCAGTTAATGGACAGACTAGTTGATCCGTAACTCAGCTACTCTGACTTCCAGAGGTTCTACTCCCTCCTCATTTCCTCCTCCTCCTGTTGTTGTCATCTTGCATTTTGCATGCTGTGAGAAATGACAAAAATGAGTGCATCTTATTAGTAATGTGAATTGTGTTTTTTAATGGCCAGTGCTAACTAGCAGTGCTTTTGCTGTCGCAATTACAGTTGGCAGTGATGCATTTAATTCAGCACTCTTGAAATGGATTTTATTATTGCTGACAGTGTTAGGTTCTTGATAAAACTGGCACAGACTTAGCAAAGCTTTAGTCTGAGAAGGATCACACATTTCTCAATAATGTTTCCTTTTGTTCATTTAATTGTGTGGTGAGGCAATGTAGAAACCAACCCAAAAACTTGATGAAACGCTTTCTATTGACCCACAGGCCTCAAAATCAAATAGAAGCCAAGAAAGCCATTAATAGATAAGAACCAACCTTTATCTGTTACCACCTACTCCCTTCTGCTTTCAATCTTATAGTTACACCTGTTTGACAATGACTTTATCAATTGTCTTGTGCCTTTTAATATGATAAATTCTGCTTACAGAAGTGCAACACATAAAACTTGAGTTTGATTTTCAACAGAAATGTGCAGATGCCCTATAGGCTTGGATATCAGATTTGTTTATTGTTGTGCACTAGCAGGGACAATTTGGTTATTGGCAATTAATATTAAGAATTATCAGGGATAATCATTAATATCTAGAAAATATTTACTACAAGTAGTAAATCTCGAGACACCACCCTGTCACCAGGGACCAATAGCCTAATTGACAGAACCAGAATGCAATCTCAGAAAATTAACAAAGGATGAGCTCGAGCACTGACTGTTATGAATCCAGCTACTATCACAAACAATGACAGATTAAATTATAACAGAATTTATTAACACAGTAATAATTATTTAAAATAACACTACTTAGCGTAAACGACTATTATAATTTAATTATCAGAAGCAAACATTGGTTACTAACTACAGTAGGCAAACACACATATACTAGCAATAGCAATGGCAGTCGCAGTAGTGGTGTGTGTGAGAGGTAGAGAGAGAGAGGATGGCGGCGGAGTCATGTGAGTGACGTGTCGTTAAGAGCCAGGATGGCGGTAGAGTGTCGTGGGCTATGCACTTGCTAGAGCCGGCTAGCTGCGAAATATCAACGGCCTAAACAAAGAGCAAAAGGGAAGGACCCTCGAGCTCCACGTGTTACTGAGGTAAACACTGTGTAACAGATCCGTGAACATGCAATCACACCCTAAGGCAGTTTTAATGTGTATGAAGTGTGTGTAGGTGAGGTGTGTGTGATTGGGAGGAAAACAGAGAGAGGGTGAAGAGAGAGAATGGAGTCCCAACAGTTAATAATTACAATATCACCACACAGTAGCAGGGCCAGCAAACTGAGTTTCGTCTGGTCGGGTATTGGTCCTTTATCTAGTGATATTTAACTTATTGACTGAAAAATTATTATGCAGCCCTTGCAAGTAAAATCTTACATATACAATTGCACAATATACTCATTGTCTCTGCCCAGACACAAGCCTCTTACTTTTGGTTGCTCCCATCCTTCAGAAAGTGGAAAGAGATCCGTCTCGAGTGTCTGCAGCACCGGGTGTCGAGTGGTCTGTACCTCGCTCTCCTTGACGGCAGCAGAGAAGCTCACGGGGGAAGGACAGTGCACTTTGTTGAGTCTCTAACTAAGTTGGCACACTTGTCTTCACAGAACGTAAGATCAGCTGATTGCACAGCGATCTACGTCAGGCCCCAAAAGAGGGGAAAAGCAAGTGGAAAGGGAAACAAACAACAGCAGTCTATGCGCTCGACCTCAGCTTTAAAGTGTTGGAAAATCAAAGGTTTGAGGTATTGCTCCCTTCTGTGGCCAGGTCGTGGAGAAAGCGTGGAACAGCTCTCTACTGTACCGGTGCACTGGGAAAAAGCTACGGAGGAGGGTCGCAGAGCCGTCTTTATTAACTGAGTGACGTCGCTGGGGACCCCTGCTGAGTGTGCCTGGCTTTGGCCAATGTCCTTGTGGAATTTTCATTTAAACTCAGATTCACACCTAGGAGTGAGTCATGGGAGGTCGTGGCACAGTTTTTCAAATAGTCAGCCAACTCTGGTTTAGGCTGTTGGAGGGACATGTAGGCCTCTATTTGTTCCGTCCACATTTCCACAACACAGGTTGAGATTCCAACATTATGCTCAAAGAAATAAAGACAATTCTAGTAGCTGAATGGCAATCATGCCAGTCGTAGGCAGGTATGTCATGTATGTTCCTTAAAGCAAGAAACTGTGCTATAGCTAGAGCCATTTTTCAATAGTGAAATGAAATGGAGTTTTGTTAATGTATAAAAGTGGGATAGGAGAAGAGAAGACGTATCAAGTAAAATAATAATGACTTTCAACATCACCATCACCGTGAACAGACACAGTGAATGAATGTAGATTTTTATGCTTTACAAGTGTGCTGGGGCAGATGAGTGTTTAGAAGTTCTACGCAAAATATTGTCGGACCAACTTTGGAAAAAAGAAAAGACTGCACCTGTTTCAACTTATTCTGTCTGCCTCTGTTGTCTCTCATTAGAGGACACCACCAACACCGTCATAACCAAAATGCAGGTCGTTTTGTAAAGCCACATTACCTTAAATGAGTATAGTGGATAATTACTCAATTGTAGTCATGGAATTAGCACTGAACATTTTCAGTGGGTAATTATAAAGAATTTGTGTTGTTGCTTTTTAACCCATGGTCTAACACACAGTGAGACTGAGAGATCCAGTTTGCCGACCACAAACTTCTCTAATGGAAGCAACTTCAGCACAGACAGCCAGCTGTCAACACTCACTAGTTATTGTTAGAAACAAATAGGGAAGACGGATAGGAACACTGATATTTAGTAATGGACTTGTCAGAGCTTTCCCACAACTAGCAAGCGGCTGGACAAGAGTGGGTGAGTTCTATTTTGGTTCTATTAATGAGCCACTAATACCACCGACCACGTACAGGTGGGCGATATATATCGCCTACGATAGTATCGTCAATGTTGTTTTGACGATGTGCATTTTTACATCATCGATTATTTATACTATCGGTAAAGGAGAGGTGCATGAACGTCCTCATTCGCCGAATTCATGCCTCAGAAGCCAATCAGCGGGCGGGATTCAGTCACAGTTCAGTGGTGATAAGGTGATCTCTCGCAAGCAGTCTCGGCGGCAACCGTAACACAACATCGTCTTGCATGCAGGAAATATGACTCATTACTTTCAATGTAGATGCATGTCATGCATGCTCACAACCCAAAGTGACGCCGTAGTGGCATGCATTTGGTGCGATGCGCTTGTTTTTTCGTGCATGTCCGTGGCACACAGTTCCGTGGACCTGTTTCTCCCGTTGTGTCCCATTGTTTCCCACAGAGCTCTGCCCTGTTTGAAAGGTGAAGGAAGCCTGTATGTGGAAAGACGTTGTCTCTGAGATGTAGAATGTGTATTATAGAAGAGAAAGACACATTTCAGGACAGAATAGACATGTCCTGTGATTTTCAGCCTCCTTTCATATTTAGTACAGGAGGGACAGTAGGCTATCTGACAGTAATATTCTCAGCTGTCAGGATGTGCCGCCTTGGTCTCAAAAAACCCAGGGAAAACCCTGCACTACTGTGTGCATGTTTTGCATTATGAAGCATTTAATAATGTTAAGAAATGGTAAAGTATCATCTATTTGCTCATGCATGTATGATGCACAATTTACTTCAGAGCAAAGAACCTGGATGTTTAGTCATTTAATGTATCGACTCTTGAGTTTCATGGGGAGTCTCCTCAATGCTTAAGTTTATAGAAAATAAACAAGAGCTGTTGTTTCCGAAATGCTATGTCCATCTGTAGATAGAGTTCCAGCATTTTTTGAAAAAACAAAACGCATTTTAAAGGATATTGTCAGATTATCATTCTCAGAAAATTAAACAAAATAATCGAGACATTTTTTTTGCCCGTATCGCCCACCCCTCCGACCCCCCCAGTACTATGCAGGTCACTGAATGGAAATCTTGTTGATGCTTTTGAGTGAATACAATAGTATGCTTGATGTATTACAGGACAGTCATTCATTGCACTAGACTAGCTGTTCATGTGTCTTGGAAAGAAAACTGTTACCTTTTTACAGACCTCTTTGATGGTACTTGATAACTCTTTAGAAGACATTTCTAACACCTCGTTATCCCAGTGCCGAGGAAACTTTTGTCCTATTACAACCACAATCATTTTAAAGCAGACGACTTCCCTTAAAGATTGTCCTGACAAAGGTCCTAGGATCTCATCTCCACATGCTTTTCATATGGAATAGAATCTGTCAATTATTTTGAAGCAGTGCTGCTGCTCAGGATTAAGTGACTTAGGAGTGCAGGAGAAAGCAGCCTCCCTCCCCCTACTTTTAGCCTCCAAGACTTCCACAAACAGCACGGCTTGTCAGGGCTGATTGCAGCGGCACTGGGGCAGATAAGTCAGTCTTACTATTATCCTGTGTAAGCTAGGAGTGCCAAATTACAACTTTAGCCTTAAACCCCCACAGAGTTTACTTACGGATGTCTTAAGCCACGGCAGAGAATAAAAAAATCCTATACTTAAAACATAGATTGCCAAGATTTAAAGGGGGGGAGCAAAAAGGAGTGTGTCTGATGTGTGTATATCTCAGGCCATTTGGTCTCTCTGCCGGGTTTTTATTACTGTCAGCATCTTCCCTGGGTCATAACCATGACGTTCTGACAGTTTAACTAGGACTGCAGTTTAAATTTATTTCTGCCATGCAAACAATTCTCGTGCTACTTAACTGTAATTTGTGTCCTTCTACTTTAACGTAGAGGTATAGGACAGCTCCATTAGCAACAACATCTTTTTCAATCCCATATTTGAGAACATTTATATATTAAAACACTAACAAAGAAGGAAAGTTTTTCAAAAGAATTACTAAATTAAGTTGGTGAGACTCTACTCCAAGGACAAAATGAACATGGTATGTTGTGGCAGGTGCTTTAGTTGATAAATGTACAGAAGCAAGAGAGTAGAATAACCCTAAGTAATTTCCTGCATTCCTGTATAAATTTGCCCTTAACCATGGTCAGATCTTTTGCTCTATTAGTATTAGAATTATGGTATAACAAAAATCATTGCATTGTACCTGACCATTCTGAAAACATCACTCAAACATTCACAGTGTAGCAAGGGGAAAAGTGTGTAAAGCCCTCAGTTAACGATTTAGACAAAAGCTAATTGGAGTCAGGAGTTATCAAACAGAGTTCAATCAATGAAACCAGATTGGAAATGTGGGTTAGAGCTACTAAAAAAAAATATAACTGAATAAAAAAAGCACTTAATTTTTAATGTTTCTTGTGAATGGCAAACTTAAAGAACATGTCAGAAGTCTTATGTTTAAGAATTGTAGGCCTGAGTCATGTCAAAGAGGTTTGCTAGATGTAGACAGTCTGAAAAATGGTCCATAAATGGGCATTATTCGGTTCTATTGCTACTCTCACTACACATGAAAACCCAGCAAAGATGACTCCAAAAGCGTAATGCAGTAGGCTCAGTAATGTAACAACGGTCCTCAGTAACAGCTTAAAGGTAGGGTCTGCAGGAGTCAATGTTTTCTCTTCAGCCAGTGAAAGAGCGCAGATGAAATTGGGCGTGCAGCACAAGGTAGCACAGTAGTGGCAGCGCATGCTTTTTTCTTTTACTTGTTATTTCCAGAGTATTTTATGTGATTACTTAACCTCTTCCACTCCCACCCTATTTTAAAGCAAAAACGCTCAAAATTCCATTCTCAAATTATAATGGCTGTAGCTTCTGAACCAATTTGACTATATGCATGAGTGAGGGCTTGCCAGAAAGGGGACACTATAGAGTTTCTTGTGAAAGTGTCAGAAACACTTCAAGCAGAGCAGTGGATCAGTAAGTGAGCAAAAAATTCAGATTTTCTGTCCCCCTAAAAATAAATTAATTAATAAAAACCAAAAACGGTCTGTCTGACTTTATCCATAAAAGTAAATGACTGTATGGGCCTGTAAGCACACTATCAATGAACACCTGGTTCAAATTTGAAGAAGATAGCACAAAATATGACCATCCTAAAAGTGTTTTTTTCATGATGTTGTAGTAGTAGTAGTAGTATATTGTGTGTGTGTGTTTGCTCCATGTTTTGACATGGCGACGTAGGACTAAAGAGACGCAGAGGATTCGCACACTTACATTTACGGGTCTTCATCTTCTTCATCTTGTACACATTTACGATTGAATAGGCTAAATCTTTATTTACACTGTCCATTATAATCATGTCCAGCACTCTCCCTGACCTTTCCGGAAGCTGGTAACATCAACATCCATGTCATCCTCTACCTTCAAAATAAAATCGAGGGAACGTCTCCCTCGGTTGAAACGGGGGAAAAAACGACTTATAAGACGATTACGATTTTGGACTGTAGGTATTTCGTATATTCTGCAAAATAAAATGAGAAATAAAATAAAATCGATGTTGAATTACCAAAAAAAAACGTAATGAAGCCACAGATGCCAAATAAGCCATGTTTAGTGTTGTAGCAAGCCTGCACAAGCTGAGACTGCAGAAGAGGAGGGGCTTGGGGACGGCAGAGTCGCCGCGGAGTTGAAGAGGTTAACCTATTTAACTTACCTTACCGAGAAGACTGCTCCAGTGTATGTTCATACACATATCAGTAATGCATGAATATATTGCAATATCTTATTTTACTCCTACCTACTCTGGTCTCAGCTACTCTGCTGAAACTTGCTCTCCATTAGTAGTGTTCTTTTTCTCCCATCCTGTCTCCCTCATGTTCTATTGCTTCCCCCACCTACCACCAATTCAGTTTCTTCTTTCTATGTGATTTATGACTTCTTGCACACCATTAATAACAGAAAAAATAAGGCTCTTTACCTTGCCCACGTACTGTGGGTCTGACCCCATATACTCCTCCAGCACAAAGAACTGGTTCCAAACCCAGCCCCTTTTGACCCGCTGAAATCCAGCTGCCCCATTCCTCATAGGGCCCACCAAGCTTTTGGCATGCTCCCTCCCTGTCCTGCTCCGTCCCAGTGGCGGTGAGGGGGGGTGTAAAGAGGAGACTGAGCCTGCGTCGACAACAATCCACAGGAACAGCAGCAGGCAGTTCCTTGTTAGCATTGGCAATCTGTGAGGTTAAGGTCCCCAAGTTGAAGTCCAGTGTTAAGACCTGAGCCACACTGAAACCACTTGTGAAGGTCTTTATAGGGAACGGGTGAGGTGGGGGGCTGTACCAGGTGTGGCAAACCCACAAAGGCAGTTTTCCTGGGTTTGGCAGGATCCGACTCAGAGATTTATGGGGCTCATCACCTGGAAGAAACAAAAGAAATGCTCAGTTTGTTTGCTTTAGATATGCATTTCCTAACCCTGCATTCACTCATTATCTTTAGTTGTAATGTATTGTTATTGTTCTGGCCAGACACTGTCTCACAGCACATGGTATGTGGTATTAATATGTTGCTCTCCATAAATACCAATGATTTTGTCTCAATTTATGGCCCATATTCTTTTTTCCCACCTCCCAACTGCTTTAGGATTTATCTGTTCAGTGTCAGAATTATTTATCTGCTTAGGGCTTACCTCTGCACTACACAGCGCTTTTAGATGTATTGTCTAATTAGCTAGAGTACTTGTCTCCTTAGTGAAAACTCTGGCTTTGTTTTCGCTGTCAGTTACATGCCACCTCACACTGTGCTGCATACCTGTCATTGTTACTGCAGTTCCTTGATTACCCAGAAAAGGTGAAAATCATGTATTATTTAATGACAAGTTCCTGAGAGGGTCCTGATGAGCTTTTATGATTAACTTCAAAAACCTTTTTTCTGTGTAAATTAGTTACACCTTTCAGAAAACTGCTAAAAGTGGAGGTAAACCCTAAAAAAAATGTTTTTGTCCAAAATGTGCCGTTGTTCCACCAGTTGCAGCAGCAGTCATTTGAAGATATAGCATGATGCATTGGCAGTTCATTTATCAAAATGACGCGCATGCTGTATGAGATGTCAGCGCAAAGAACCGTGCACACAATGATTTCTTTAAGATGCTTTGCTTTCTCGTAGACATCACTCTGGTGAGGAGCACAACAGATTTGACAAGCACGGCCACAGGAGATTGTTCCGCTTGCTGCAGAATGTCATTTGACAGACTGCTTTCTGTGAAAGAGGGAGCTCGTACAGAAGATTACCAATATGTAATCCAGCTCACAGATGTGCAATTGAATAATTAATTAGTTCTTTCTTCCAATATGTTTTTTCTGTCCCCACTACTATGTGGGGACAGAAAAGAATACCTGTGGGATGTGAGCATGGCTAGGATGCAACATGTCACTGCATTGTCCTGTCATACCGCTGAGGCTGATTTAGCACTCATGAGTAAGCGTAGTGGGGGAAAAAATGGGATTGCGTGTTTTCCAAGTATACTTACGACAATTTTGATACAAGTGGATTTTTTTATACAAGATATTTCCTGTTTGGATTCCAGAAGTCTAACTAGTTCAGTTATGTTACTCTGCAGCTTTAGGCCTGCTGAAGTTCTGACTGTAGATAGGCATAAAGATAGTCTTAAAGTGTATTTAACTGAAATAATTGATATCAGGTGACAGGTGGCAGATTTTATCATCAAGAGGACTGAAATTCCATTCAGTAATTAGATGGTTGCTTGTTATGTGGATGATGCATAGGAGAAACTGAAATATTACAGAACCAACCTAATTTGTCAAGCCTCATTCATTATGGAGCAAAAAGCTATTGTGCTGTTGCTGTTCACACCTTGTTTGAAATCCTGGCTATCATCTCGATGCTCAAGCGTTCAGCTCTGGCTTTGTTATGAGATACCTAATTGCGCTGAAAACAAGGGAAGGAAAGAACCACAAATGGTTGGAATGACGAATGAAGGTAATGGTTTCCACACCTGTTTTATTGTTCCTCTCCCCACACTAATGCACTTAAAAGCTGTACAGTAATGGAAGACAGCGCGCCTCTAATTTCATAACCGGAGCCCTCATTGACATCATTGTCTTTGATTAATTATACAGACTTGGAACATTGGCTTCAGATGGAAATGACTTCAACAAGGTTATGCCGTGCACCCAGATCCATTTATTCTCTGTCACCACAGTATCTTAAAAGTCAAAACTGATCTGCAAAGTTCTCTGTGCAAAATTGGCAGGAACTATCTGGACACGGGTCAGACATGCCTCTCTCGCAGGTCGCTCCTCATTTAGCATTGACATAATGGAAAATGACTGTTCCCATAATTCCTGCAAAATCACGCCTCTGCCACTGTATGGCCCTGGGAGGGCTTGATGCATATTTTATGAGATAAGTTCATTAGCATGTGTCGGGCTTTGGTTGTGAGCTTTGACCCGTGTGTCTGCTTCAGATAACACGACACAGTGGGCTGACAGCGTTCTCACACACCACCTTCAAAAATCAAAGAACATATGGCTAGCCGATCTGCTGGTGCAGATTACCACCCACAGGAGACTCCCACAGAAAGTTATTAGTCGTCAAGACTGCCATAAACATGACAAACAAATAAGTAGGCATTGACTTCAAGAACGGAGGGGAGTAATGAGTCATCTGGATCAAGTTTTTGTTTTGCATACATTTTCGCATCCTGATGATGTGTGGGCAGAAAGATTTTTGCCTGTTTTAACAGCTTCACTGTTTTGCATTGCAGACTGTCCTGTCATTTTGACACAAAGAAGCCACAGTTGCTAACCCTAACACTAAGCTATCGTTCTTTTGTGTCAGAAGGTGTGCCTGGTTTTCAGGCTTTCTTTTCTCCAAAATGCTAAAAACATCTTGCATCATTGCAACTTAAGTGTGCACAGTGAACAGATGCAGCAGTGATGCAGCCATCAGAGGGCAAAACTGTATGATCATCTGAAAGGATCATTGAATATTTTACATTTGACTGAGATGAGGGAAAATTGAGTGTAATGATAACAGATATTGAATGGAAAGGTTTACTTTGAATATACAAACTGAATTATATGACAATAGTTTTGGTCTAAAAAGGACATATTAAATAATTTATTGTATTCCTTTTTGATAGAAATATACCTTGTAGTTATAGCTCATTGTCTACATTCTCTGCACTACACAGTTGAAAACAGTTTAGCAGAGCAATAACATAAAACCAAACTGTGAAAAGTAACGTGTCAGACAATGATTAGCAAGTAGAAAAAGTGATTAGTATATTCAGCTAACATTAGCATTGAATTAAGACTGAACAACGCATTACAGGGTTTTGCAAGTCCAACAATTGTCTGCAATTAAATGAAAGAACAACAAGTGGAGGCCAGTCTAAATATTACCAGCATTATATTGTGATAGCTGTGAAGGCTCGTTTCATAAAAACAGATGTGTTGATGCTCAGCACTGTCACCTCAGTGATAGAAATGGTGACCTCAACTGAACTGCAGCCCTGACTGATGAGAAAGTATGTGCTGTAAGGCTGCCGGGAGGAGGGCGAAAACAAAAACATGAGTCAGTCAGGGAAATCACTGTGAAGCAGGGCTGCACCATATTGAAAAAAACTGACATCGCGTATATTGCAATATTAAAAAATACAACAACACCCCCACCCCCGTACCACTTGGCCTATCAGCTGTTTGTATCAGGTGTGTGAAAGAGGCAGAGTGACACAGCACGTCGCAGAGCCTGGCTGTGCGGAAGAATACTGAGTGAGTTGGTCAGTTCCAGATAAAGGGCTCTGGTAGCTGTATAATGTACACGTAAAGCCCTTTCACGCCGGGGACGTATTTTTGTGCGAATAATTTGCGCGTCAATATTTTTTTTCAAACTCTGGTTTTCATCACGAATCCTTTCACACAGACCATGAATGTTACGCAGCGAAAATGCGACAATTTGTTTTCAGAGTAAGGTCGATTCTTCTTTGCTTTCACCTGGCGAATAAACGTAATTTACACTACATAATCATGTAGCGTGAAAAGGAGGTACGTCACAACACCATGACAACAATGTAAACAACCTGTGTCTCTCACCACCTTCTCGTCATCTCTTTTCATACTATACAGTCTACGCTCACCAACCCTGTCTTGTTTGACAAGGGACACAAACTTGACAAAGTCAGGGAGTAGGGATAATCAGGGGATAATCAGCGAGTAGTTGTGTTAAACGGATTTAAGGCAACACGTGGAGGTGAAGAACCACCCGATGGAAAGTGAAACTTTGGCTTATAATTGTTGCGGTTGTCGCATGTTCGCGTCGCTGCCGGTGTGAATGGTTTTGATGCGAAATATTTGATCGTGAATATTTCGCAATTTCGTGTCTCTTATTCGTCATGTCCCTGGTGTGTAAGGGCCTTTAAACGGGTGTATTATTTTGTGCCGGGACTTCTTAAGTCAACTAACCAAGCATTTTATTGTCAGTAACAGTAGAGGCGTTATAACAGGAGAAACAGTAACTGTTTTGATTAGTTGTTACCTGAAAAAGTATTGCTGTTAGTCACGCCGTTAATTCATAACACTGTTATTGCCATCACTGCTTGTTCATCTTCGGCGTGGTGTGTGAAGGACAGCATGTGCGTAGGGGGGAGGGGCTGACTGTGAGCTGACTGCTCAGAGTGAGCGAGAGAGAGAGACAGAGAGAGCAGAGCAGAGCAGAGTAAGGAGCCGGCTCAGAGATTCTTTTCTGAAGCAAAAGTAAATTTGACATGTTCTAAAAAATGAGAAAACATGGGCGACCTGCGATGTGACTATCCAACATGTGCACATCATGATGAGGATGCTCAAACCACACATCAGGCAGCCCCACTCTGAAGACACAGTTTTTGTATGACTATGGCTCAATTATCACTGGAACCCTTCATGAGAAGTGTGGGAGGAAAGAAGTGTAGGTGGAGGGAATGTAATGAAAACGGGAGTAACAACACAGCTGGCCAGTCACGCTAAATCATCAAAGAACACCTCATGTGTAGGTTATAGCACAACCAAAGTAATGAATAGTGAATGAAGTGGCTCTGTTAGTTACCGAGACAATTTCAGTCATTTACGATGCAGTTTGGCATTAGCCATTGTGTTGGCTTGGCAGAAAAACTGGGTGCTTTATCCACGTCTAGGTGTGAAACAATGACTTTGCACCTCAGTGGATACGTTGTTGTGTTTGGAAAAGATGGATACCGCATTGAAGACAGACTTTATTTTCTTTATGATATGCGTCGGTTGGCTTCCTGCACGCAAAGCTCGTGCACAAAACTTGGTTCCCTGAACAATGGAAACATTAATGTGATGAGTCATCTTCCCCACTTTTTCTTCCATCCCACGCACATTATGTTTGGGGAGAGCCAAAGGATGCCTTCGACTCACATTATGTCTGGGCAGTTGTTTCACTTGTTTGTGGATACAGAATGCTGTGGGCACTCATACCAGGAATATGATGAGTTTTTACTTGGCAGAAGTCAACTCTCAGCATGTTACTGATGCTATGCCTTCTACTGTATAATAATAAAGTTCCCACCCATTGTGTTACCATGTAGACCTTTAAAAGACAGGTATTGTAAATATTTGGGTTATGGTTGGGATGCCTTAATGAGAAGCAGTTTTCCTATGCTGACAGACATTTCTCTTATTTTCCTCACCCTCTCTTTGTGCATCTTCGCACAATGGGTTTACATTACAGGGGTTTTGATCACCAGCACAGGGCAGAGCACCACATTTGCCTCTATCATAAATAAGCTTGTTGATTTAAAAGAGGGAATACCTCTATTGAACACCAGTAGGGTTTTTGAACCATATATTTGTCCTGAGGAACACCTCTATCTTTCATGGAGTTCATTAGAACACTAAGACAGTAAGCCAAAACACATTCTTTTAATAGTGACAAATAGCTACTTGTCTCATTGCCAAAGCTATTTCTGTGATAAATGTGCCTTGATGCTTACTTTACTAAAGTGCTATGTCGGCAGAACCAAAAAGTCATCACAGGAAAGAGACTTTGCAGAAGGTTTTGGTTGCGCTGTGGAAGCTGCTTTGGGTGTTTAGTCTTTACAGCCTGACAGTGGATAAAAAGAAAGAAAAAAGACAATGTTGGACTACAGAAATGTTAGGAGAAAGAAAATAAAAACAATACTGAAAGTAGTTTATTCAGAAATGGTATGTAGTGCAGTATGTAGTGGTATGTGGTATTTATTTCTTTAAAAATATATTTCACAACCCACAACCAATCAGAAACGAGGCTAAAGTGCAGGCTCTTCACAGGGGCTGTGAGGCTTATGAACGAAGTCTGTCCTCTGTACTTAACACTTTGCACTGCTATGACTAATTGCGGCTTGGTTTAAACTGTGTCTATTTCTGTTTATTCTTTTAGGATATTTTATTGATTGATTATTATACAGTCTGTTTTATCCTGTACGCTTGAATGAACTTAACTAAACAAAAAAAATTAGTACTGTTAAATACGATATACGATATGATATGATTGTATTTGAAAAGTTTAGTTTGGGCAAAAATAAAACAATCAAAATCGGATAATTTCCTTACAGTGTCTTGTCCTCTTGATCCTGCTGGTGTTGCAGTGTTTCTCTCCTTTGACATGGCTGAGATCTACAATGCAGCTTGCTTTCCAGTGAATGCGGATGTAACTGTGTGCACCAGTAAAAGTGAATGTTTTGACACCTGGGTTGGTAAAATAATGTCACATGGATTCTCTAAGCCCCAATCTAATGCTCTCTTTCTCATTAGCAAAGAGCTGTGTAGAAAACATCCCGGGCCCAGCGCTGACCAAAGCCTTTGCTGTCATATTACAGCTGCTGATTAGTGTCAATTCTGTCGGGAAACTGAAGGCAGGCCAGAATTAAACTCATTTGTTGACCAGTAATTGGCCAAAGATTCTTTTCAGAGGGAAGAAGCTCCATATTGTAACAACACTCACTAAAACCATGAGGGTTTTGTTAGTTCAACAGCTGCAAAGTAATATGTCATCTCTCTAACTGAATGTTTAAATCTGGATTTACAGTAATTAGATGAAATAGCTGGTAAACTAATGGTGTCCCGAAGCTTAAGGTGTTCAAAAGCTCTTATATCACTGTGTTAGGTAGTTTGCACAGTACAAAATACGAGGTAAATATAAGAATGATCTCAGTATGGGAATCAGCAGATACCCAGTGTTGGAGGACTTGGATTGGGGCTTTAGAAGTAGGAGGTGGACAGCCCTTTTTGCAGACATATGCACAGGGTTTGAAAAGGGAAGGCGTTGACAAATGACTGCCAGAGAGCACAGACTGGCAATAAAAACCAACGAGTCAAGGTTAGGATTGCTACAGAAAGTAATACAAAAGATGTCAAGTTTTTCTTATGTATGCATATTGAAATGCCTGTCATCCATTACTCCTGTATTTCAGAATTGACACCTTCCTGCCAGAAAGTATATTTTCAGCCCAAACCCAAGCCACTTAAGTTTGTGTTATCCATAAATAAGAACCAGAGGGAGAGTGAGGGAGGGGCGTTAACTTTTTTTCATATCAAAATAATATATTACTGTTTAATATAATATGTATAATTTATGTTTAAACTGAAAATAATATGCATTTTTCAACCTTCAAAACACAGAAAATTAAAGTTTATACGCAACACTTAAATCTTGTTTTAAAAAATAAATTTAAACTGCAAATTTCCTCAGGCCTAATCATGTTTACACAGTTTTACCAGAGCTTATGGTAATGTTTCGTATACAACCATAAACTGTAAATAATGAAAAAGACAGATCCTTCTTCCCCTCAGGTATCGCATAATTGATAATCCCATGCTCAGCTATCTTTTATCATGTCTTATCATATCACATCATGACATCTGAAGTTTTGACAGATACAAATATTCAGAGTCAGGAGACATGCCTGATGTTATTCTGGAGCAGTGAAAGACAGGCAGCTACTGAGATGAAAGATGAAAAGAAGCAGTTGCCCCAAGGTAGCTATAGAGCACCAGTGATGCACAGGCATTCGCTGTCATCCAGGCAGACAGTTGTATCCCTGCACTCTTGAGAACACACTTGAGTTTTGACCCCATCACTTAATGCTGATTGAACAGTTCTTTACTGAAGACAATATTTTGTAATTAACTAAATATTCACACTCTCTTACGCCTTGTTTAAGATCTTATTTTAAAGATTCTGGCCATAACAAGCAAGTCAGTCCTCTTTGTCTACATCTGATATACAGTATCATCATACTATGCACGACTGTCTATGTTCTTGTGCATATTTAAGTACATAAATGTTGTCTATTAATGTATGTCAAAACTAAACAGCATCATTAAGGTAGCTGCATTGATTTAAATGAAGCATGTAAGTCCTGCAACACGACAGACAAATGAATAACAAGGCTGAGTTTAGTCAGGTGTACACAGCTTGTTAAAGAGACTTTTCCAGGCAGCAGACTGACATGTGTTTTAAGAAAGGAACTTGTGACCTTGAAATTTTGGTTCAGCCAAAAATCACTTGACTACTCAAGAGTTCTTTCTTTTCTTTCTTTAAAAGACGGTTTGTTCTTTTAGAGGTATTCCTGCAGCATACAAAAACCTTTTGAGATGTAGTTGCAACCATAGATCACCTTTCCCCACTAGTTAATGTGCTGACAACGTCAGTGCAATTTTGTCCAATTAGAAGCTCTCAAATCATTGAGCACATACACAGCTTGAGATGCTATATCACCTTAAGTATTATCCAGTGATGATAAAAAATAAATTAGCTGAGTGTCCTACTGAACGAAGGTTGCCTCTCCGTTCAAAAATGAACTTTTCCCCCCATAGATATGGAAGACTTAGAGACAAAACTGGCCCGAGGCAATAAAGAAGCACCACGTTGACTCAGCTCTCCCCAGCGTGAACATGTCTGTATCCTCTGCCAACAAAGTCTATGATGCAACAGATATGGCTTCATTGAAAGGTTATGATTAAAAAGAAAATACATATAAAACTTCAGATAGGTGCCGTGGATCTGAATTATGGATTTTTCTCTTTTCATTCTCAGATGCGAGGGATAATCTGTGACATATTACACATATACCAAAAAGTGTCCCAAAAGGTGAAACAGCTCTGAACTGATGCTGGCTTCCTGTTGTTTGAGTAAGAACTGCTGCTGCTCTATGATCTGAACTGAATGACTGTACATTAAAATAAAAGGTGTCAATGTGGAGGCCTGTCAGCACACAGCTTGACAACGTCCCCACAAGCCAAATTGACGGGGGGAGGGAGGGGCGCTCGTTTTACTTGCTTCTACAGGGTGTGCAGTGCAAACTCAGATAGAGCCTCGGCCCCTGCTGCTTGGTTCA
>OMNW01009519.1:107395-119805 GCA_900303245.1 Selene dorsalis
TGGGAAAAGACAGTCCACGACTAAATTTTGAACCTTGTTGTTTTGTTACAGAGTGTCATTAAATTTTGCTGAAGTCGATGTCAACTATCTCTAGAGGTTATTGATGGGTAGTAACATGATAACAAGACAGACACTGGTCAAAGTGCTCAAACACCACAACGTTTCTAGGTAGAAAAGATAAATAAGATAACAAAAAAAAAACCTAATAAATAATCCCCTCACTCAACATCATGGGACAGTAGCTATGAAAAAAAATCTCATATGCTTCAGATCAACTTTGACAGAATAATTTGAATATAAAATGGATTTAACATGGGAGAAATCCCCAAACATCATTGTTCAACATATATATTTATGGTTAGGGATGGATTTACAGCAGTGTTGGTAATAGTGTTTTCCAGGAAGAAAAACACCTTCCTGTCGTTTAACAATGAGTAAGTGACATTATTTTTCAGTGCCTGCTCCGCTCTGACAAGCTGTCAAATAATGTAATAATTTACTTTTCTGCTACAAGTGTTGCAGTTGTGTTGCTGCCTGACTGGCCCACTAAAATACATGATTCACATTATAACAATGTTACATTACAGTCAGGTCAACCACAGATCTTTTGTTCCCATCATAAAGGTTATCTTACAGTGAGCAGACACTGCAGTTGACTGGGGACAAAAAAAAACAAGTTAAAATGTGTTTTTCTAAAATCCATAGTGCAATTGAAATCTAGGGTCCCTTAAATTACTGAATTTAATGCAACCATTACCCCTGTACTTAGCTTGTGAGGTAGGGGAGCATCCCCTTAAGTAAAGTACATTATGTTCAGTCATGGGTTAAACCCCTTAGGAAGGAATAAATTGAGAAGCAACAGTAACATTAAGTGGATACCTTTGGTCTGTTAAGTACCACTAAGTCTAGCTGCCTTGGATTTGTTATTCTCTGTATGTATTTTCACTTAAATAATTGTTCCATACTGAATACACTTGACAATGTCTGATAAGTTTTGAGCAACTGAAAACAGCATCAGTGTTGCTCGGTGAAAACAACAAAGGTGTCAAAAGCCTGATTTGTTTGCGGTTTACTGATTTGTATGTCATGTCTACTCAACTCTGGTTCATTCCTTATCAAAATGAAGGCAGTCTGCAAACATGGAACATGATGTCACGTGATGAACAAACAACTTACTGTTAATGGATATAAACAAGCAAAGCCACTGATAGGAGAACAGCGATGCTGCAGAGAATACAACTTTATCTGCAAAACAAACTTTTTAATACGCATCAGCCATATTACTCAGTCAGCAAGGTTCCAGTAAAATGCACAGCAATGTACCTTGTACCTTCTGTTAGGGTTAACCCTAAGTTATAAATAGAGAAATCAGCTGTTAAGCAGTTTTGTTCTGGCCATCGTGGTGGTGATTCAGTGTTGCGGAGCTGATCCCGCACAGTTAATAAGTCTTGTTTCCATCAGATTATCCAAAAGAGCATTTTCAGCATTAGTGGGTTTTAATCAAGCCTTCAGTGGGTATTGTGAATGGAAGGATTGACAAGTATTTTGCCTTTGTGACCTTCATTTGTCACACGCACAGCTGAAACTTTATGAGAAAACAATTGATGTAGTGCAAGTTGGCCTCTTTAATCACAGATGAACAGCTTCTGTCCATTACAGCTGTTGTCTCCTTCTAATTACCCTGATGTAATAAGTGCATTTGTTTGCTGTGACTGACATATATCCCAAACTATTACGACTGTCATTATCCAGTCACGGCACTTTTCAGTCTCCATTTTTGCTTAATTAGACATTGCTAAATGTTAACAGATAAAGCTCGGGCGAGCAAGTCAGTCGGTGTTCAGATTTACACTCAGGCTGAGCAGATGGCAATAAATTAGATATGAGAGAGGGGGGAGAGATAATGGGCATTGGCCTAAACAGTTCTTGAATACGTGTTTAATGGATGAAAAAAAAGAAACCTGCCATGTTCACTTCTCTGGCATTTTGAAGGTGCCGGTCCCTGTTCGAGTCAACAAGTGCAGAGCTGCTATTATACAAAGTTCCCCCTCTTCCCAAGTGAGATGGATTCATTTTATTATGTTTTTCATTTGTTTCCCCAGGTGTACAGTAAAAAGCAAAGCTAGTACACAGCTTTAATATTGCATCGCATGTTCAACATTTAAGATCAAAGGTTTTTCACCCAGGAACAGACATCACATCAACCACAGCCTCTGTAATACCTATCATGTTTATGCTCCAGTGCTCATTTTGAGTACTCACAAATATATGAATCCTAAGCTCCTCAAGATTGTTATTCACTGAAGCCTTAAATGGGGCTAACATCTTCACGTCTGCAGTCAACTGCATACTAATGGCATCTGACAGCCCAGTGTTTGCCAGTCAGAGTTCTGTAGTGCAACAAGTTTATCTTTGTGACTCTGTGTAGAAATTAAGAACTTGTGAAACTCGTATTTGTGTCACTGCCAGCCTATAATGCAAGCAGTATGGAGTAACAGCTTGCTTGTTGTCATGCTGTGCTTCAATATAAAGTTCCCTTAGCTTGAAAAGTAGGCACAGAATAAGTTAATGCTGAATAAATTATCTTCAGCCTGCATTCAGTTGTGTTTCATTCCTTTTGTTTACATCTTCCCTTCAACAGAAATGACTACAATCGATGGGGGGATTCACTCTCGATGAACGCCTTATTATTTGATTATTTGAGACAGCTCTAAAAAGAGTGTATGTCTGGAGGCTTGGTGATGCTTAATTAAGTGGCTCTGATGCTTTGGAGCCGTCACTTTTGCGATTGGAGGATGGGGGAGAACTGAAAACAAATGAAGCCCTTTTGGTATGCACTATTGACAACAATGTGGTTCTCATGAATATGAAAATCAGCACTTGACGTGGTGTGTGGCAAATGCCTCTTACAACTAGAATACAGTAGATGACAGTGCCATCTCCCAAGTCCCCGAGTTGTAAGGGAGAGATATGGTGCTCTTTTTTTCTAGTGTGGCATTTCATATGTAGAGAGTGAAGATGGAGGAGATCAAGATTTCACAACCTGGCATTACACAGTTGGAAAATTCCCACATAGAAAAAGGTTGAAGCCCTGTAAGAGCACACTTCAAATGTGGCCATAATCAAACTGTGGTGGTGGCAGTGGCAAGCTGGTTGCAGACATAATATACTCCCTTACAGTCCCTGCACAGTATGTACAGTGTAGACAGTTCCATCCATTATCACAACATTTGTTTCTTTCTGCATAATGTTTTCCACATGTTAACACATGTGGCTCAGCTGTTATTGTTTAATGATGATGGATTGATTATGACTATTCCATTACACATCTTCTCTTGCAAATTTGCCCTGAGCATTTAACTTAACCATTTTATTCCAAATACAACCACATTAGTCTCTACTTTTTCAGAACAAGATTCATCACCATGGATTTTCTATTACCACGGTAAT
This sequence comes from Selene dorsalis, assembly GCA_900303245.1. Taxonomy (NCBI): domain Eukaryota; kingdom Metazoa; phylum Chordata; class Actinopteri; order Carangiformes; family Carangidae; genus Selene; species Selene dorsalis. The sequence continues at coordinate 110,846 of OMNW01009519.1, forward strand.
CTAAATGCAAATTTTAACTGTCCCGTTTTCCACCAGGATGATGCTCCTGGCACAGCATGTGCACTGGAATTGAGATGTGTTTTTCCCCTCCTATTCTACCTCTGTTACATGTAAATTTAATCTGGAATGAAGACTGGTTATCATGTAGACATATTGTAAGAGAAAAGATGTCACTAATTGAACCAAAATAAAGCGCTGCAGTTATAGCCCCGCACTGTTTGTCTGCCACTACAGAGATAGACAGTCAGTGTAAAACTGGGATGACTAAAGAGCGTAATATTACACTAAAATAAATCATCGCCATGCAGGGAGGAATCAGCAAGTTTAGTTATGGATTCTGGGACTCTTCAATGATCCAGATCTTAATTTTCAATCTAATCAAATTGCAGTTTCAGCATCCCTTTAAAAAAAAAAAAAAGTACATGTACTCCTCTCTGGGATATGCTGCATTTACCATGTGAACTTCAATGAATGCTTTGCACAGTTTTTGTCACTGAAGGTGTCAACCTAGTTACTTTCATTGCCCAGGGAGCAGGAAAACACACACCATACTGTCTACACACAGTGTGATGCCACAGCTATCTCGGATGCAGTGATATGGATTGGTGGCGGTGAAAGGCTTCATCATCCCTGCCTTCCTTCTTGCCCTCGCCATCAATTTTCCCTGCATGGACATAGTCCTGAATGACACCTGGTGAGTTGCTTTCTTCTATCTGCGCTCTTCCTCAAGACTGTAAATACATCCGTAGCGGAGAAGCTGAACGTGTCTGTCCTCATGTAACTTTAAACCCACGTGCTGGTGGTCTGATACCAATAATCTCCCTCTGCACGTTGCTGGTTTGGCATTGCCACTCAATTGTACTCTTATCAACGTGGTCAAGGACGCTTGCTGTGGCCTCTTTTATCATCTGTTGTTCATTAGAGGAGTGAAGGCTGTGGAATATCTGTATCCGTATCATTCATTTCTTCACTGTCTCATAAAGCTCGGCAACGTTCATCCAAAATGAGGCACATCCGTTAGTCTGGAGCATAGAAATATCTTGCAATCTTTATTAATTATTGCATCACAGTTTCCTCTGCTCGTACAGACAGATTCTAGGTATCAAGAATTGCACCTTCTTGTACAGGAGGTGAAATCATATTCAGAAAAAAAACAACATTTGATGCCTGCAGCGAAGGTACTCTGTCACAGTTGCTCAAGGAAAGTGAAATCTTTCCCTGTCTGAGTCTGACAAAAGAAAGCTGGACTCTCATATGAAGGCTGAGCCTGCAACAAAGAAATGATCACATAAATAAAAGGTTGACACTTTTTGAGTCAAGAAATCCCTAAGACATTTCAGCTCTCAGGCTCGGGATGTTTAAACGGGACGGCAATTTTTTTTATCATCTTCACCATCTTTCTTGTTAACAAGGGGGCTTGCAGAGAGGATCAAGCCTGTGGGAGCCTGTTTTTACTCAACATCACATACTCAATTCTGTCACTTTCCTTCTTAACTAATAGCATTGTTTTCAGAATTTTGTTACCAGTTTTATGTGAATTTCATCTAGCTGGGAGAGTAATTCTAGTTACAGGAATAAAAATGCTTGTGGCATTTTTCTTGTATGTTGTGAACTCTTTTTAATCTGTGAATTTGTCTGAAAACGATAGTCCTGAAACAAACTGATATTTTCCTTTTTGTAACAAAGGAAGGAGTCAAAGACCTGCTAAGCACCAACCCTACAGGTGCTGTCAGGGCTGCTAAAGATACCTGATAAGTGCTTGAGTGCAACAAGGCTCTCTCATCTGAGGCTAATTATACATTTTACACTCTCTTTTGACACACTCTGCTGTTTCTGTGTTTTGCCAAAGCCTAAAAAGTGGATTTAATGTGTAACATTTTGACGTTTTGTTGTGACTGCTCCGTCTCGGCTGCTGTCCATGGTGCTGATTTTTCCAACAGAAATTTAACCATGAAGTTTATCCTCTGTTTTTTAATTAATTTATTTATTTTTGACAGTTCAATTTACACATAAAATGCAGGAAACTCTTTAGTTTTCTCCCCACTGACATTGACAAGTTAATGGTAATTTGAACATTCTATACCTGCTGTCCAATGTGAACACTAATTTATTTATGAAGTCCCAGTGAAAATACATTTATAGAATATTAAAATAATTACATTATGGTAAAATTTAAAGAAACATGATGAAACATTGAATCAAAAGAATACCTCACTAATATTTCACACTCAGTAATTGCATTAAATATAGAATTTGTCCAGAAGTGACAATACTCCAATAATCTGATCTCATATTGGTAAACTCGTGTTGAGCTTTCCTTTCGAAAGAGAAATGGGTTTATACAAACAATTTAATCACTTCTGCTGATAATTATGTTAGAAATTCCTCATCATTTATTCTAAATGCTTATTGGACTACAGCAGACACGCTTTCAAACTTGGAATGGTCTGCTTAATTATTTAATGCCTCGAATGGATTCAGTAGTCTACATCAAATGGATGAACATCAAACAGAGGATAAGGAGATGACAATTATTCTGCTGCAGAACTTCTCATCCACTCAAAATGAAATGTCTGAGTCACTGAGTTTCGAAGGTAGAAAAGGCTTTTGCTGATTCACATGTACCCCATCTGTATATTTGGACCTTTTCCGTTAGTCTGTTTTTATCAGTCTTCTTTCAATATATTAATATATATATATATATATATATGCAATATGTTTGTGGACGCACACATAAAATAATGTTTCATGTATAATAGAATGCAGGATTTCTGCAGTGTTTTCCAAGAGCATTGTAGGTCGACAGTGTCATTAGTGTTGTAGCCTCACAGAGTAATGGAATTGATATGCTGACCAGCAGTACAGGTTTCAGTCCGTTCATATTTTGATAGATGAGCTAACTCCACAGGTATTGCCATTGTTGGACTACATCTGTTGCAACAAATGATGACAAAGATACAGAGTAACTGCAGGGAGTCCACAACAATCCGGGCACAGGGAGAAGCACATTAACATGTAAATTTATTACACAGAGCACTTAATCAGTGTGTACCTAGGTTCAATGTTTTCCATAATTACTCTGTGACAGAAGACTAACGGATTGAGTGTTCAGGATCAGATGTATGACATTTTACTGCAGGAACAACAATCCACTACGGGACCTGCATCAAGTGCTCTGACCCTGACCTATGACCTGATGCGGCACTGTCATGAAAATGAGCATGGATCAGATGGGTGTACATGCTATCATGGCACTCACGTTGATAAGGATATCCTGCATATTGCTGCACACTTCTCTTGATTCATCACTTTGGACCTTTTTATCAGCAGTGGAGAGCACTGCAATGTGTTTGGATACCAGATTGCTTTACAGACATGCAGGAAACAGCTTGGTTGGGAGTGGAAGTGAAGGCGAACGTCAGAATTACTGCCAAAACAGCTCAGTGGGTCTCATAGGTATTTCCTTAGTTTTACATTCCTGCCCCTGCATAATAGAGTGACTAATAGCAAGAGACATTTGAATACATTCACTTTAGGCTTTGCTTCCAATGCTTTTAGATAATTGTGTTAGACCTATCTGATTGCGAGTACTCCTGTCATTTGCTGCCCAGTGTGACCCTAATTAATACAAGAGTAGGGATATAAACCATACTACATCAAAAAAATAAAGTGGAACAGTGGAGGCACATGAGTCCTCTTCTCTGTGAGGGAGAGCACTGGATACATTACAGGCATTAATGATTAGTTAATAAAAATATACATCACTGGCCAGTTTAATTAAATATATAGTCCACAGGTTTTATGTAGCTGCAGTCAGGGTGAAATATCCATTGAATATGTGGTGGATGACATGCCTGGCTGACGAACAGATAGATGGCCATTATTACCCAGGAATATGCAGCTTGCTGGTCTTGCTCTAATTGTGTGATTGAGAATTAGATACATGTTCTACACTCTAACTTTTGATAGATTTTAGATTATGTATGGAGGTGTCACTGCGGATAGTTAAACAAATGCCTCCGGAGTCTGCAAATCAATTCTTTCAGCTTTAAGTCATAGTGTCAGCATGGCAAATGTGTGTCTCAGAGGAATCAGATGAAATCACAGAGACCTGTGTGGTATGTTGATGGTGTTATTCTGTGAGTCCCTTGGACCAGATTTCATGAATTCTTTTACTCAATAGACTTTCCAAAAGCGTTCCCCCTCTCCTTTGGCATCTGAGTGAAAGGGAAAAAATTGCAGGGATCAGAGTGTAATCACAAGTGTGGACTGAATACTCAGATGAGTATTTTGAGACTACTGTAGTGCTAAGAGTGTAAATGGGAACTAATCTGTGCCTAGCACACTAGACTGACGTCACTGCGCAGTCAGATGTAAGAATCGTACACCGTTGACCAAATCTATAAGCTTTGATGGCAGGATTCAAAATTCAGTTTGCTTGTCTTTCTTTTTTATGCTATCATGTACTCTGTTCTACACAAAGATCCTGCTGTCTGTTGAACCGTACAAGCATTTTGTGTCTGAGCAAGAGACCTGAAATGAAGCCTGATATAGAAGCAATAACAATTCATTAATAAAGTGGTTCTCACTCATGAGCTCCTCTTTGTGTATTTTATCTTCTATAAGATCAAAACAGAACAAACAAATGTTCATCTTGACAACACAGAGAGAATTCAAGCCAGTGGAGTGTTGCAAATGTGGTTATATGGGGGGATATATATGTGGAAGTGTGGAATGGCAAATATATTTTAATGAAATAGAAATACTAATAATACATTTATATATGAATATAAAAGCAATTCAGATATTTTCTTGACATTTGCTACGGAATAAGCCATTAACAATCAAACGATTTTGATGATCATTTATCACTGATATTGTCCATCGGTACAAGACAATAATAAGCATTCATGTCTAATTGGAGTGGTCCTGTAAAGTGAGAGAGTATTTCAGACTGTGCTAGTTTACCTTGCCTCCCCTGTCTTCATCACAGAAATGGAAAAAAAAGTCTTTTACCGAAAGTAGATGCTCCCTAAATTAATACTGCATGTATGCAAGGTAGCTGATCTATTTAAGGGCAGGTTACCTCAGGCCAGCTAAGTCCCTCTACCCTGTGTGATCAGATTTTTGCTTCGTCAGAAGCGTTGGAACTGGACTGGGATCTTAGCTGAGACTTGAAAGGGTCCACATTTCATAAATTGCCAGAAGCCTTTGTTGTTTTTGTCTGTAAGAGCAGTGTCCATTGTGCATCTGCTGCTGTGCCCTTTCTCTGCCATATTGTTTTAGCTGTCTGCTCCTGTTTGTCAGACCTACCACTGCCTACTGTGTTTTGCTGTTGGATTTTTTGTTTTTTTTTACTTTCCTTCTTTTTGTTCTGTTATTTGGCTGTCAAATTATCAGAAGATTCTCCCGAGTGGAGTCTGTAATTTCTTTGGAAAACAAGGAAATTGGCTGCCAGTAAAATTACCCATATGTCACATAATTAGAGAATTTTGATTGGGACCTGCTTGGGTCAGCTGTGCTCTTGTACTTTTTGAAGTACTCTTCTTGAAACCATGATACTTCAACATGTCGGTCGATCAACTTACTGCATCCTGTTTACTGATGCATGTTATGTCTCATCTGGATGCAGAACACCCCTCCACAGACACAACATCCTTCATTTTTGAAATGGAAAAATTAATTGGAAAAAAAAGAAACTAAAGTGGAACCCTGAATAGGAATATCGTATCAGTAATATAACCAGGCTGATTTCTCCTTTATTGGAGTTTTGTCCTTGAAATGAAACCTCCCGACAAAGCACTCTGGACGTAATTTCATTAAACAGAGAATTTTGCCAAGTCAGTGAACCTAAAATGATGCAGTTGAACTCTCTGGTATCCAGTCTATGTGGAGAGCAGAGGTGGTGGGAGTGAGTCAACCTTAGACAGGTTACCATGCCATGGCCTCCAGTCAACCTCAACTCCTCCTCAACTCGCTCTGTTTTAACCTTGCCTCAAATGTGTCCTTCATTTTCTCCTACATGTTGTCCATTTTCTGCTCAGCTGTGCTGCAAAAATAAAAGTAGAAAGCCAGAGACAAAAACAAATATTTTTTTTTCCACGGTGTTCTGGGTTATTAGGCACACAGTCACATTAAGCTGAGCCTCATTATCACGGCAAAGAGAAACTCCAAAAGCATTAGGGTTGGAACTCACTGATGTATAGCTATGATCATCACATTGGTTATGCTAATGGGTGTCTGCGTTCTCCATGTGTGTATGTGCTACCTAATGGCCACGTGCATCTGTGCACGTATGTGTGCACGTCTGTGTCGCTGCGAGTTGGAAAGTGAACCAACAACAAAACAGTACACATTTCCTTAAAGCCTCCCTTTTATAGGCCTCAAGTGTTAGAAACTCAGTGGTCCAATCTGATCACTTCAAATTAATGGGTCATTATGCACATCGTGCACACGAGAAATCCAGTGTAATAATTATCTAATTAATTAATGCAGATCAAAAGAATGCAAGCAGAAGAGAGCTGTGTTTAGGATTTAGCCTTAGGCAGCCCTCAGTGACCACAGTATGTGAGATAAATGATACGCCTCATGGAATCTCATCTTCCTCCCCTTTAGCAATCGGCACTGCGAGCTATTGATGTCGCAGCACCGCACTCTGTACTGCTCTCAGTGCCAGTGCAAAAAACGCTCCACTTTAACCTGTGATACCTTTTGTGCAAATAAGAGAGGAGTCACTTTGAGAGTCAGTGACTTTGAGCTGGATGTTCTATGGGATTATAGTTTTATAACGGTTGTGATCTCATTTATTTGCCACCTCCACTGCCTGCTGTCATCTGGCTGTGATTACTGAAAACAATATGAGGCGCAAAGCTGACAGAGTACATTAGGAATGGCAAGGGTGATGTGCTTTCAATTAGAAAAGAGGTGGTTTTTTTTTGTTTTAACATCCAGCGCACTGAAGTTTTATCGCTCATCGAAACTGCATGGCCTATAAGTCTGATGCTTACTGACACTGAAAAGAGATTTTAGAAGTAAATAACAAGCTCCACCGTTCATCTTAATTTATTGTCTGATAACGTGCTCCTTTGAGAGTATTCCGTCTCCTAAGAGTTTGACTGTCACAGCTCTGCCCCCTTCCTCACGTTCTTTTTTTTTTTAAGCTGCCAAGCCTCCATCTCAAATCACAGATAATCTAATGGACCCTCAACTCAGCATGCTATTAAAGTGGAGTGGTCTGACCTCAAAGGCATTCAAAAAACTACTTAAGCACTAGTGTTTTTCAGCTCTTAATTAATGTGACACGAGCAGTATTCCCAGAGAGTTTAATCAAAGGTATGACAGTCTCTTTATTTCACTGAAGTGGACTGTTACTTTTACGTTTTTTTTCTGAACTCCATTTTAGTTATCACTGCAGACAAATGGTGTAATATATAAGGTGCAGTGAACTCCAGTTGCATTCTTTGCAGCCTACATTGGAATTTACCATACGGGTCTGTGGAATGAATTTGGCATTGAGGTCCAGTTTGTGGTGGCAGGGAAAATTAATTAGGGTTATTTATTGATTTAAAATTTTGCGAATTCTTAGGGCTACTTTGTCACAGAGGACCCAAAAGCCTTGGTAATCATGCATCTCAGTCCAGTACTATTAGCCTCGAGCACTGCTGGTATAATCAGTCAGCCAGGTAATATTAAAAGGTGGGCTCTTTCAGGCTCTCAAGTGACATAACTGCCTCAATCAAACAGTTATCACGCAAGAGGCCAGAGGGAGAGAGAATAATGAGAAAGCAATATCCTAGATTAAGAATTAGTCTTTTCTGTAATGGCTCTGTCTCACTGGGACAATGGTGCATAATGGTATAGCATACAAAATTGGGGTAAAAAAAGATTTGTGGACGGTGCACTCGGGTTTCATAGCTCACACTGATGGGAACAAAATGGAATCTATTTGTCCCCCTGCACCAAGTGGAAAAGTAAAGAGTACAGAAGTTAATGCTTTGCCTGCTCATAAACACAAGTGCTTCCTTCGGTCTGATGGTCTGTCTGTGCCACTTTTTTTTCCCCGAGTGTTAAAGGCTGCATTTGCCATTGCTCGCGTGTCTGTGTTTGTTGTATTGTTAAGTTAAGAAGTGACAGAGAGCCATTAAAACCCATGGCTGACATGTCTAACAATAGAAACTCGTGTATTTAACAGTCCAAATATTCACTGCTGAATTTAAGATAGCAAAGTATTTGTAAAAACTCCTTTATTGCATTTCAGAAATAGAAATGGACGCCCCTCTCTCATGGTTCTGGTTGAGTTTTAGAAAGGATTATTCTGTATTTCAGATAGTATGCAATATCTTTGGTCTGTTGCAACAATACTGGCCCAAAAAGTCCCACAGGGTGGAACTTTCTCACTCGCTGTCTTTCCATTTGTACTTTATTCTTTGCAAGCTGTATTGAAATATTGAATAGATGGAGTCTAATGCTGACAATGGCTATAAAAGGCTTATGAATAACTTCACATAGAGGGATTTTTCTCCCCTACATTATTCAGTTCCAGTTAGCAAGTAAACTTTGAAAAGCTACCTCTATGTATTTAAAGTGGAGCAGGTTAATGTGTATTCCTTAAAGAGGAAACTCTTTCCCAGAAAATCAAAGTTGTTTATCCATAATTCTGTGGGTGCCGAAACAAAGAATATTCGCTACTCACAAAAAGTTAGGGATATTTCAGAATGCACCTAAATGCACTATAACCTTTACATTCAGGATTCAGACAGGATGTTGTCAGAGGAAGTGTCCACTGAGCTGAGAGTGTCACAGAGTGTCATCAGCAGGTTGGACAGAGACACAGAGAGACTGGAAGAGTCACAGAAATGACATTTGAATATCCCTAACTTTTTGTGAGTAGTGTATTTAGTTAATCTGAGGTGACCTTCATCATCCTTTCACAAAATGTAAAGTCGTATTTAAGTTATTTA
>OMNW01009519.1:119825-130165 GCA_900303245.1 Selene dorsalis
GATGTTGTCAGAGGAAGTGTCCACTGAGCTGAGAGTGTCACAGAGTGGCATCAGCAGGTTGGACAGAGACTCAGAGAGACTGGAAGAGTCACAGAAATGACATTTAAATATCCCTAACATTTTGTGAGTAGTGTGTATAATATATATATAAAACAAAAAAACATTCTGTAGGGTTTCCTTTTTTCTTTTTCAAAGCTGTTCTTTTTGTCATCTGTAAAAGAAAATGCTCCTTTTCACCTTTTTTGTTTCAGCCATCATCGTCTGTATTAGTCTGACTTTAGTGCCTTTAGTCTCCACATATGCAGTGTTTGATTACGATAAATAGTCTTTGATACTAATGATTTTCTAGGAAATGCAGCGACATACATAATCAACCATAACAGGCTGCCTTGCCCCAGTAAGAGAGTCTGCTCCATAAGCGGGGATTTTTTTTTTTTACTGAGCAGAGAGAGAGAGGAAAAAAAAAAAGATTAAGGGCTGATGAGCAGCTACTGCGAGACATCATCTGTGTAATGTGACGACACCACACGCTTCATTTTTTACAGCAGCTTCAAGCCTCAAATCATGATTTCCCCAGAGCAAATGTTAATTATGTAATTCATGCTCATATGATAAGATAACGGATCATCCATGTGTTCCTTGGATGCATCACATGTCTTGGTTATTTTTCTTTTTTATTCTGTTTTGCACAGTTACATCACGCACGGTCTAAATGTTATACCATCGGATCCATGTGGAGACATAATCATCACTCACCCAAAAAACACCTCCACTGTGTTTTAATTATATTTCTTCAAGGTGAAAGGTAAATGGTTTCCTGCTGGAGTCAAGTGAACAGACTAAATCATCATGCTGAATGCAGAACGTCTGTAGGAGCTGTGGCTTATATCCACAGTGACTTGTTGAAATTGTGCTATCTTTTCTTTCTTACTTTTTCTAGTGAAGCATACAGCATAGGATTTTATGTATGTACATAATCACTTACCTCAGAGCTCTTATCGATCTATCAATCTATCGATCTGTCTATCTGTCTGTCCATCTCTTTTATAAAAGAAGATATAATGTTGACACTTCTCACTGCCTGTAGTTTTCTATATGCCTGTAATTTATTCACTTATCACTGTTGTTTGGAATCAATCAACAGGAATACATCCATAATTACTGCTGTTGAAGATTGCCTCTCAATACCTCAATTTAAATTGAATTCAAAACCTGAGCATTTAAAAGTTTAGATGTTTCCCTAAACCACTGATTTATGGTCGTGTGTAGAAATATGATAGCTCTTTAAGTCCAGGAGATTTCATAGACAATCTATGATGGAGCTGGTGGAGGCCTTGCTTGCACAAGGGTGACTGGGCACATTGTTGTTTATGCTCTACACCATGAAGTCAAAGGACTCTTGCTCATCAGTAAAACTCAGCGGGGTAGGTCACAGCTGTCAAATACAAAGCCCCAAGCCTTTGGGGTTTTGTCTTGAATGTTGCTTTCCACTGACTCATTGTTCTGCTCTGATGAAGAAAAGTAAAACACAGCCTGTGGAGGTTTACTGCGAACAATGGGCACTCCTGTGATTGTGCATCCATTTTAATAGGACTTAGAACTAAGGAAACCAACCATTTTGTCAGGCTGACTACAACATTCAGCTTTCATAAGCTGCATTAACAATTAAAGACACAGATGTTTGCCTGGGTCAATTCAGGAGTAACTGCAGCTTCACGTGCTATGCGTCAAACATCAAAACTATGAGTATTAGGACTGTGAATGTGAAAACACATGAACAGCAACCTTTCACATAGAAAACATTTTTTATTTCCCATGTAGCACTGGGTTTAAGGCTTCATGTTTCCTACTTTCCATGAATTAAACTTTTGCCCCAGGCATTAAGGCAGAAAAGCCTGTATCCCATAAAATACCTGCTGACTCTGTAGGAGAAATGAAGGTAACGTCATTTTATATATTTTTTAAAATTGCTTGGTGAAGCCAGCGTCCATAATTTGAGATACGGCGCTGCACCTGTGTAAGCATCATCGTCTGCATTGGCTAACACATGCATGCTGCCGCTCCAAGTATGCAGATACAAAAGCACACAAACCAACACAGTCGTCTGACAGGTTGATATGAAAAGTCCTTCTGACCAGAACACAACCTTTTTTATGTTTCAGTCCATTTTATGGCTCTGTTCAGTTGCTTGTTGCACCCATTATACCAAACACTTTATTTTATTTTATTTTTTTCAAGGTAAGAGGGACTGTTTGATGCCGTTGCCACATTTTATCTGTCTGTTTCACCGACCAAAGCATTTGATTGTCAAAGTCCAGACTGTGTTTGTTCCAGTCCTCTCCTTTTAAAACACCATTCTTTGCCTTTTTACTTTCTTTGAAGCACACTAGAAACATGTTTCTGGCTTCTTGTAATGCATCATAATTTGGCTGTAGTTCTGTGGATTGTCCAGTGTGGGTACTCAACTCACTTTGAGGTGACGGAAACGCTCTCATGTTCAACTGACAAATTTGACTAAAATATAACCAGAGCTAGAATTCCTCTTGAGAAAACAGCAATCCAAGGTGCACAGTGTTTAAACACTTCACCGTGCTGAAAAGACGTGCTGCATTGCTTCCATTCCATCATAACACCAAATTAAACTAATTAGACTGTGTTTTGGCACATGTTGATTTTTGGAAATGAACTCTCAAGATTTGTATTGCAGATATTACATTTTCCAATCTTGCACTTTTGAAGGAGGCTTCCTCAATGTAACAAGTTTCACTGTAATTTTTCTTTTGAAAGTTTTGCCGTTTGAAAAATCAGTGTCGGTTCAGTTTAGTCTGATCCTAAACCTATGCAACCTCAAATAAACTTAACAGACTTTTGGAAAAATTAATAAGCTTCTTAGGAAATTTATGAACTTTTTTCTATTGATTGGAGTTGCATATCTAAAATTATTTTTTTAGTTTTGCTTATTCCTCAAATGATGAAGTTATTTAATTTATTCAAGGCCACAACAAATACAGATATTTTAAAGTCAGTTTGTTTGATGAAGTTATGTCACTTGTTTGAGTTAGTGGAAGATTTAAGTGGATTACCAAAGTTTTCTGTCCTCCTCAGAAACTTGTGACATTAATTAAAAATGCACTCGGGTGTTGTTGTCTCTTAGTCACAACTGAATAACACCCAACTCTCTGCGGTCTCGCTTTACAGGTAAACACAATACATTAACCCCCATGGAATCCTCAGGCCCCCGTCCCCCGGCCCTCACTTCCTCTCCCTCTCACCCCTCGCTCTATTCATCACAGGCACTGCACACACAGTAGAAAGTACGATCATGCTGACCTTGAGGAAGTCTCGCTCATAAGAAGGCTCACCCAGGCCAAGATCCTGGGGTCTGTCAAGATGATTTCTTATTCTATTTAATCGAAGAAGTGCAATGCTTTATCACTCCCTGGGTTCATGGTTTATATAAGGCATAAGGACCAGCCCTATTTGAAATGGTAAGCTGTTAAGTCAAAAACCCTGTACACAAAAAAGATGTCCTTAAGAGTCAGAGTGATTTAGGTGTGAGGGGGAGTGAATGGGTAATTTTATGTTAAATGGGCACTCTTCTGAATAGTAAACTGAAAAACAGATGACAATGTCCCCCTATCTCCTCGGTGACACTTTCCACCAAGGCATTTGTTGGAAGATAAGCATGAATGAATGTGGTGTGTCTTTGTCCTTAAGCTCTCATCTAAAACCACAGTTCAGAGTTAGATTATCTTACACTACCAAAAGTTTTTGACTACACTGAATGATTTTTACTTTTGTAGGGTTTTAAGTTTGCAAAAATCTCATTGTGATATTTCATAGTAGAAAATTCATATAACATACAGGTGGAGATAAATATCGCCAGCATCGTGAACAGCTCTCTCTGCTGCCCATATGTCAAGGGCTTGTGTTACACCTTTGGTTTTTAAATGAAGAGCAAGATAAAGTTCATTGCAAAAGCCACAGTCCAGTATTATTAAATGAAAAAATAAAAAAGAGCAAAATCAATAAAGTGGTATGTTTAACAGACTTTAATGTAGCTGTGGTCACAGAGTGGAACCTTCATCATTTCAGCGGCGGGTGACATGACTGGCAGCCCAAGCCTCGTATGGACTCAGAACATGATAATAATATAAATGAGACTTACATTTCATTAGTAAATGTGACTGGATTCTGTGGTTGGCTCCCATTCCCATATCAAACGACAGCCTGCTGCTGTGCTAGCTCAGCCTCTGTTCTACTCCAGTAAGTTATGATGTAATTCTCCTCTCTGCCATGATAACGATAAAAGCCCGAGATACCAGAAGGAGCAACTTCCTTGGGTAAATATTTCAAATTAAACCTCAGCACCTACAAAAGCAATTCTGTGCACACAGACCTGGAATTGCACCTTAGATATTGTAAATCATATGGAACAGTTTCTAAGTGTGCGTGTCCTTTTTTGCTCTGACATTGTGTAGTAATATCTGTAGTTTTGCAGAGTTTTGTAGAGTGGAGTCCTTCTTAAAATGTCTTGATAGTATAGGTTAGTTTCTACAGTATACACTGTGGTATCCGAGACTGAAATCAAACATGAATTTGGTGTAAAATGCGATGATGGTATTACTGAACAAATGGGATATAGACTAAAACATTTATGCTGCACCGGTTGCATTTAAACCAGTCTATATTCGAGGGAGGATGGCTTGCTCAAGCGTGTTAAGCAAAATGTGAAATGTTATACTTTGTGAGAGGTACTTCAGAGGAAGGTGGTGTCTGCAGCACTGGGAAATGATGTGATTTAAGGAGCACATTTTCTTTTAATGAAATGAAGATGAGTTTTGACGTGGATGAATAAAAGTGAAAATTTTATGTGGCATACAGTAGAGGAAAGAATTAATTGCTCAGGCTTCTCGAAAAGAGGCAAAGGGAAACACTTTCGTCACTACAGACAGACGAGCAACACAACCACTGCTTTTTAATTCACATATTTTATATCTGGCCCCGGGAGGGACTTTTTTTTACACAAATAATATTTTACACTGCTGTTATTTTACCTTACTAAATAATAATGCCTTGCATTCTACCGTAATTTGTTATTAAAGGTAAAGTACATGTTTATACATTTCATTGCCACAGAAACAAATTTTGAACAGATACATTTTTCAGGGAATCTAAAAATAATGAAAAAAAGATACTTTGTACATGTATGCAGTGTGTTTCATGTCACAGGTAATTGATTGGTTTGGCAGTTTTGTTGATCTAAGTCATGTATCAAGTAAGAAAAGGGAAACACTGGTTCTGACATTTCAGATGGGTGAAACTTTTTAGAAGACTTGCATGATGAATGATTTATTAAATTATCTGAATCATTGATAATCAGACTGGTCATAGTTACAGGCTGCAGTATAACTGGTCTGGTATCCTGGTGGTCATTTTAGGCTGAAGCCCAACTTGGGTGAAAACAAACATGTTTGAATTGTATTGATTCCCCAAATCCATTGTCTAGTTGTGAAAAAAGTCATGTTAATGGCACAGAGTCCTCTTCAAGATTTAATCAATGCACTAAAATGGAGTATTCCATATCTATTTCTAACTCTCACTTTCCTGCGGGAGTGCTTCACTGCTGCTCAGCCTCTATAATGAAAGGCCCCCAAGCACCATCTCTAGAAATCATTACAATCTCTCTCTACCTCTAGGGTCAGTAAACTAATAGTCATTCACCTGTGTGACAGGAAATCTTTCCCAAGTTGCCATTGGGGGCTGGTGAGGTTGTGTTTAAGGTTATAGAGTCGAGTCCAGCCTGAGTTGACTGTTTGTTGTTTGGATGGATCCTGATGATTGAATGTGTGTCACATCAAACGCATTTCAATTACAAAGGCAACTGATGGGGATTACGTATGTAACCTGCTAATTGCCTGTTTTTTCTCAAATGGGTAAGCGATGGAAACCTGTTATTCAGTGTTTGCCAAATATGCAGACACAACAAAGAATGGCTTTCTAAACAGTAGAGTAATGACCACAAATGTTCCTGACCACTGTAG
Organism: Selene dorsalis; assembly: GCA_900303245.1. Classification (NCBI taxonomy): domain Eukaryota; kingdom Metazoa; phylum Chordata; class Actinopteri; order Carangiformes; family Carangidae; genus Selene; species Selene dorsalis. The sequence goes on from OMNW01009519.1 coordinate 125,870, forward strand.
GATGAGAACGTGTGGTGGATTTTTCAAAGGGATGGTGCAAATGTATTCAAAGGCCCTGAGGTCTCTTTGGGCTATTTAAAGACTTTACTCTGCAGTATTCAAAACACAAATGAAAGAAAGTTAATAAAGTACTCTAATAAAAGAGAAACAATGAACTGACCTCACTTTGGAGTTTCCTGAAAATAGCCTCCATGGAAGGGCATATGAATGGAAATTCATGTAAATGGATTTGTATTTAAAAAAAAAAAGAAAGCCAAGCTTAGCGATGTCAATGAAGCTTCAAAAACATACAAAATCAATGTTCAAACTCCTCACAGTCAAGTCTCAGGGGAATCAGCTCACCTTTTATCTCACTCAGAACACCTCAATATTTTGTATGTTTATAGGCCAAAGCAGTTGTCCTCGATATAAAATCTTCAAGTAACTGCATCCTTCCCTCTTCTGTTTTCACTGCTACTTCAAACAGCACACATTTACCACAGGGAAGGTTATATTTGTTTGCTTTCCAGAAAAGCCTCAGCAACAGTAGACTGCAGAAACTATGAGGTTTAACCTCTGCGGGGTATTTCTACCACAGAGAGGAAGAAAAAAACATGTCCAAAAAAACTGACAAATGAACGGAGACAAATCTATACAAATAATTGCTAAGTGGAGTGAGGAGGAGTTGCCCATCATTCAGAGCACAATATCTCCTGGAGCCCGAGAGTCATCCATCACTGCAAGACTTTAATTTGAGATGTTTAGGACCCTTGCTGATGATTGTCTGAGAGCCAGGGAGAACCTTCTCTCAGAGGTCTGCAGGGGTCTTGTCTGAGTGTTGCTCGCTGTGGGAGAAATTGCTGCCTGACACAAAGCACGCTCATACTAGTACAATAGTTTCAATGAAGATTGGCCTTAAAACTGCAGACAGGAGGAGCAAATGCACTGTCTGATTAACAAGCAGGCTTCCTCCATTTACCTTATTACATCTTGCTGCTGAAATGAATACAGACAGACACACTTTCACTTTTCTCACACACACACACAGAAATTCACATACGCACACTTGGACACACCTCATTTAGAGCAGAATGATGTCAAAATGAGTCCATTGAGTGGGGGGTGGAGATTGAAGAGCCCAAGGTGAGAAGAGTCTGGAGACTCCAAATAATCTCAAGTATTGATTCTATTTAAGCCTAAGGCCTTTGATGGACACTTACTTGAAAATGCAATGATAGGTGGCATATCCGGATGACTGATCACTGTAATTCTGCTTACGATAAAGGCTACGGACTATCCATAAATAACAGCTCACCCTCGTCAAACAGTGCGGCGGATGCAATGGTACGATGACAGCCATGTGGACATGTTATTTAATTTACTGAAGAACACTCAGTCTTGCCATTAAATTTACATGGACACTGTTGAGAGTAGTGAAAGGCACAAGGAGCGGGTTGACCACACATTCACCTTTGTGAGTGGTCTTGCTGAGTTTGATGTGTGTCTGTCAGACCATGCAGGTGATTGATAACATCAGGTTTCTCCTGATCCTGCATGTGTATTTAAAGAGAGAAATATAAGTCTACAAAAACAGATATAAACTGATTCCTATCGGTCACAGTATGAATCAGACAGTCACACAAGTTTGTATTAAAAAAAAGAAAGAAAGAAAAGGAAAAATAATCCAGCTTTTATCTTATTTCAGTCTTGTGTTGAATTAATCATTAATTCAAACAACTAATCAAACTTGATTGGAGAGCTAAATAATTGAAAATTCGAGTTAAAAACTGCACAGGCTCCAATAATTTCATTGGCTAAGAAGATGTGATTAAATCTGTGTAAACAGAAGGCGATGAGGTACAGTGTGAAACAGGGCAATATGGTATTATGGTGTTCAGTATATAACCTGGTATGATGAGCTGCAGTTTTCCTGCCCTCACTCTGAACCTTTTTGTTCAATATGTGAATTTTTAGTCAAGATATGCACCACAACCACGCAGTATCACTGTCATCGCTTATATACCGCAAGTATATTACATGTCTGTTCATTTATCCCCTCTAATGCAGTTATAATACCTGAGTGCTTGGTGGCTGCATTCTCTGAATGCTCATTTTCTGCACAGTAGCCTCTGTGTACTCAGTGTCCAGCTCCTCTTTTCCTCTGGAAGTGGATTCCTTGGACCGTAATTTGATTATTCCAAAGCAGGTGTTTTCAGCTGCATGCTGATAAGACGATTCAGTGCCTCTGACACAAAAGTGAGTTACATTAGATGTGCTTAAAGTAGTGGAAGGAAAGAGCTTATTTTTGTATCTAATCTGTAAGTGAAGATGGGATTGACTTTGAAAAGCAGTGCAAGGATTCACAAGGAATCTCTCAGGCAGACTGAAGTAATGTTCCACGCGTACTAAGGATGGGAAGTGAGTAATCTGTGGTTAGCCTGCTGTAATACTAGTGAGCTCATGGGTTTCTAAAGTGGCAGCAGTCATCGTCTGTCCCCGTCCATGTGGCTGCTCGTTACTCAGACGCGAGATGCGCTCGATGCAAAAGAGGACTTGAGATCACTGTGCAAATTTGATGTTAAAACAACTTGCAGCGGGGCCGCTGATGTAACAATCAAATGTTCAAATCAAACTTCACAGCAGACGCAGCACAGCATGACTTGAGGGTACATTTTCTATATTTTGTATCCTCATATTTGCTCTGTGGCTGGTCCGAAGGAGCATCTGCTCCCGTGCAATGGGGGCAAGCCTGCATCTGCGATCCCATGTTTCTCAGCAAGTCAGACTCTGTCAAGCCCTTTTGATATCCTCTCAGATTGTTCTCTCTAATCCCCTTCCACACCACAAGAATGGTCTCACCCACTAATAATGTTGCTGATATACACTGTGTGCAAACAAAAGAAATAATCCCAAGCCTGTGATTGAGCCATCAGACCCTGCGCGCCCCAACTCTCCACTGAAAACACTGGTTTATTAGCACAGCACTGTGTAAACAGATACTACTATCTTTGTTGCATTTAAACTGGCCACTCACTATTGTCCTTGAAGCTGTCAGCTCCATCTGGAGTAGACTGTTAATTAACCTTCATCCTGCTACAATTACATGTAGCAAAGAAGAAAATGAAATGCGGTGGAAAAAAAAAGGAGTTGCTATTCTGCTCCCTTATTTACTATTTACTCACAGCTCAGATCAAGTCTCCACAACCACTTTACTTGCCATAGTGTGATAATCAGTGTTGGACAGTTTCCAACACTGAGTTGAAAAGCTACATAGCCTTTCATATGCAGATGAGCTAAAAGAACCCCTACAAATGAGGTCAGCACATCCACAGTTAAGTGTTGCCTGACATGTGAACCAATCTGCTTCAAATGACACTTACTGAATTCCCATCATTCCACAGGGCACAGCAGAAAGCCCAAGAGACGGTGCACAACTGCCCAAGTGTCCGCGCTCCTCTGACTTTTAACCGCAGTCTCGTTTCTTACAACTCCTCCGCTCGAAACATTGTCAAGGACACAGCCGAGCCACATGTCATCACACTTAACCAGCTGTTCCATATAAGTGGCTCAACTGTGTTTGCAGTGGGAACAGGACCAATAATGGAATAAAGCTCCTCCTGCTCTGCAAAGCTCTGTCAACAAGCTTTAAAATATAACGGCACACAGCAACTTGACTGTTCAGCTGCTGGAAATCAGTTTAATTTCCATGAAGGTGAATACCAGAGTACATGTGGCAGGCAGAGTGAGCAAAAGAGCTGAAAAGAAACACATGCTTACCTTTGGTGGAACACTTTGGAGCTGAGACGTAGCAATCCAAATCTTGACTGAATCAAACTGTCCTCCCACCGTTTACCCAAGAGGAGACTCTCTCCTTTGCTGCTTTTACTCCTCTTTTAATTCCCTCTCTCACCCTGCTTTCCTCTTTGGTGCTTTTCTTTCATTATCCCGCTCTCTGTGTACAGTTTGAGCCCAAGCTGGAACAAGAACAAATGCCTGTGAGTGTATGCTGCCGCTGCTGCTGCTGCTGCACGAGGTACAGAAGACAACAGCTACAGAATAGCTGGAGAATACACACCAAAGTGGAGTGTGTCCGTGCGGTTACAGAACGACGACTGAAAGAAAGAGAGAGCGAGCCAGTGAGTGAGCGGTGAAGTGAGAGAAGAGAGGGGCTTGTGTGTGTGCATGCATCAGAGTGAGTGAGACAGAGAGGAAGTGTGTGTGTGTGTGTGTGTGAAGGAGAGAGAGAGGGGGAGAGCAAGAGAGGCAGTGAGAAAGAGAGAGTGTGAGAGGGTTTGTGAGTGCTGCAGGCTCAGTGGC
>OMNW01009520.1:0-28818 GCA_900303245.1 Selene dorsalis
GAATGTCAGCCCTGCTCAGCCTTGGGCTTTTTATCCAGGGAGCTGGCGGCAGCTAGTCGACGTGCAGTTTAGACAGGGATCCATGGGGCACTTCTTAATGATGTGGTTCAGTGATAAACCTGGGAAGACTGACTGACTGAAAATTGTAGGAAAAGAAAAAACGAAGAAGAGGCACATTGTAGAGACTGCTGTAGGAGAGCACAGCGAGAGGGTAACTGAAGTTCAGCGCTTTAAACTTTCAAACTAGTCTCATTCGCTGAATGTTTGCATTATGAAGTGTTTGAAAGATGGTTTTCCAGCAGCCGGGGTGTACTTTTAACAAACCCTAAAGTGGTATAGGCTAACTACATGAATGCTGTCGAATGAGGAAAACCTTTAGATTAGCATACATTAAATGTGAACATGAGGACACATTTTACTCGGTGTCTGTAATGTGATATAAAAGCCATCATGAATCCATTTGGGAACCTGATATACAGTGTGTGGGATTTAGTTTTCCTCCAGCTCTCTGACCTATCTCTGCAATGCAAATGTTTTAATATGCCAGAGTGTTGCTAGGAGCCAATCAGGTATATTGCAGTGATTAGATTAAAATCAGATTTTTTCCGTCAACTCAGCAAAGCTGTATTGGTAGTCAATTAAGATCTGTCATAATGTGATGGAGGACAGTTTGAAATGATCCCCTGCTCTGCTAAATGTATGACAGGCTACTACTAAAAGGGTCACTGCCATGACCTTGATTCACCAGAGGCTTTAAATACACAATCTGCTGGTTTCAGCATATGCAATATTTCTCGTCATCTCCAAGTGAAACGTCGATGAAGTGTGTCTGCAGGCGCCTGTGCAGACAGTTCTTTATACATTTCCCATTTTCCCACACAATAGAAATCAATGCACAAGTAATTCACATATTCATTAAGAAAATATGTCCACAGTTCTCTAAACCTATTTGTGAATTAGCTGACAAATTATTCCCTTTCACATTAAGGTTTTGACTGAGCGACAGGCAGTGGAATTCAGACCTGGACACTTTTTTTCCTCTCTCTCGGTTAATAGTCCTACTTAATACTCATCAATCATAGCAGTCAAAAGATATTGATTGCTGGCAAGATTAAATCAGAGTTATTCCACTGCGATGGCTGTTACAAAGTACAGCTATTACAGTGAAACAGTTCTTGATTTACTATAAGAGAGGATCTGCTGCATTATTGTGGCGTATTTTGCCAATCTGTGTGTGTGGTGACTTGTGTATGCAAGTGTTTTAGCTGAATCCAGCTGATTCCATCTTTACACAGTATCTGGAAAAAAAAAATCTTTTTTTTTTACCCACAGCATGTCGCTGCTTTTCCATTCCCCTCCTGGGGCTTTATTACAAAATAACTATGCATAAGATTCAACTTTGACAACTTTGATTTGTCAGCACAAGTCTTTTTTTTTCTGTTTTTGAAGGACCACGAGGTGGATGTTACACTGTGTGAGTGCATCTTTGCATAATGCAGGTGACCCATAAGTGTGAGTGTGCGTGTGTGTGTGTCATAAATGATGTCATCAAAAAGGCTCACAGCTGCATTACTAAGCCACATTTGATCATCTCAGCGTCAAACAAATAAATAATAATCAACACTTTGTGATTTTCCATGTACTTCTCAGCCACATTGGCAGCATGGAACCACACTTTCCTGCTGGCTGCCCTGTTTGACCTCTGTTGGCCTCATCACTGGAGAATTATGAAAGCCCTGTGAGTGGCGGCCCTGTTCTGTTCCGCAGTTGTGTGAGCTGAAACGCCTTCAGACAGGTGCTGCAGAGTGTGCCTCAGTGCACCCAAACAGCTGGGGCCGGTCATCAGCGCTCACTGGAGATGACATCACCTGACAAGTGTTCATCTGACTCATCTCCCGCTCTCTGGCTTCATCTCAGGCCCCTGACACATGCTTTACCTCGGAGACGCTTGTACAGGAAAGGAGGACTTGGATAGGAGGAGGAGGAGGGGGTTGGGGAGGAGGAGGAGAGGGAGGAGGAGGGTCGTGGCTGCGGGCTCTAAAGTTCAGTCATGCTGCTATTCTATGCCAAGACCATGTTAAAGAGGAGGTGAGGTAAGAGGGCAGAGGCAGGTGATGCAGCCCCACTCATCATTGCACTTTGACAGGTGCAGTGTTTTTCCTAAGTACGTCAATAGGCCTTTAATATCTCAAAGAAGAATCCTGCACTCCATGTATCATATATTAGGGCAGTTAGAAAAGAAATAAGCTGCACACAAAGGGCAATTAAACTAGAGGAGTCAAGAGTAGGAACAAGGCTATTCCACTTTAGTGTGTGGGGTTGTGAATCAGGGAAGGTCCATCCCTGCCTTGGACATAAAACAGTGATCTCTTTAATTACCTAGCATAAAATCCACAGTATAATATTCTCACCCTAGCATTATACAGGACTGGAGTTGTATGATTCTCCGGAGGTGACTGTCTTGAGAGAGATGAAGGTAACGTGAATGGATGAGCTCCTTTGGAAGTTGCTGTAAAAAAAAAAAAGCAATCAATTAATTTGGTCGCTCATATATTTCAGTAGATGGTGAAGTGGATGGAATATGTGATTTGACATTTAAACGTCCAGCACATCTTTTTTTCTACTTTTACATGGCTGAACCTGCACAGGATGTCTCTGCTCTTTGCAGTTGGATGACATGACTGCAGCACGTCTTTCTGATTTGTCAAGCAAATATAAATGAAGTGAACGGATGCTACGTAAACGCACTTTATTATCTCAACACATCCTGCTGACCGTAGCTTCAGTTAAGTAAACATACATAGAGAGGAATTCAGTGTATGTTTATAGTATATACACAGAGGATGATGATGAGCGATGCGTTAGTCATGTTTATGTTAAAGATGATGATGCCTCATAAAATCATGATGGAGGTGTTATTATTGCATTGGTTCCTCAGCCTCTCTCTCTCTCTCCCTCAGCACATCTGATAAGTGCGTGCTGGTGCAGCGCGAACAGCATTACATCATCCTGCTCCTTCCCGGCAAAGTGAGCTGTGGCATGATGAGATCAGAGCCCCCTTGTTATCCCAGTAGCAGAGCAGACTGCTGCAGGACCTAAAGGATCCTCTCCCACAGTCAGGGGAAATGTGCGACAGACGCTGTTTGTCTGCAGCCCAAACACAACCCTCCCAAAAAAACAAAAAAAACACAGAGCAAGCTCAGGTTCATCTGCAGGTGAAGCCTCTATTTCAGGTGCGAAGCAGAGAAAATCTGAAGAAAATCTTTAAATACATACACACACGCATACACAAACAAAAAGGCACAGATATACACAGACGCTTAGAAACTTGCTGAAAAAACACCCCATGGTGTTTGCTGTGTGATCACAGAGCATATAAATTGTTTTCTAGATCAAAGGCTCTTTGTAAGTCACAGGGTTTATTCATTTTAAATCTTTTTATATCTTTCTCAATTACTCCCAGTTTAACTGCAAACACAAATCCAGACACAACAGTTTCATTTATGCGGTAGCTTCACTCTGTTGAATAACTAAAACAGATTTTTTTTTGCCCTCTAGCTGCTTCTCAATGAAGATTTAGCCTTATCAGATATATGTTAGCCTGGTCACTGGCCTGTGTCCTTCGCCTCTGGGTCACCAAGTGCTCAGTTGTCATTTGGGATTCAGACATATGAAGATGAATGGAAAGATGATCTGATTCTTGTGGACCCTATAGGTGACTCCTGCCCCAGTCTCCACCCTTCGGCTGTCCTCCTCACACCCCTTCACCCATTCTGGTTATCCTGTCTGTGACACCGTAATGATGACAAAGACTAACCAGTAAACAGCAGCATCCAGCACCACAGAGGACCCTTTTATGGTGCAATGAAAGTGAGGGATGAAGCATGGTTTGTCATCCAGGGGGGCTCCAGCAAATCACCACACAACAGTGAATGGCCCGGCAAGTGGAGTGGAGATGACCACGGCGGCGCTGGCATTGAGTTGAGCTGTTTGTCAACAATCAATCGATCTGTCAGTGTAATGCAGCGCCACAAATCAGCTCTGCCACAAGTCTCTGTCCGGGGCCAAGCACTAGGGGAAAAACAAACAAACAGAAAAAACAGTGTCACGGCTGCTGGAAGCTTTAAAAGAATCTGCTCACATACCTTAGTGCGACTTGCTTTTACTAATAAGGGACTGATCCTGCATTAAAGTGGCGTCAGATTTACAGCCTGAGCAAGTTTTCCACTTGGAAGTGCCACAATAATACCTTATTAAGTCAAACGTAATGTGAATAAATTAGTTTTGTTCAACATTTTGGCCTTTTTATCCTGATAAGCTAGTGCTTTAGACTTTAAGATCTTTAAAAAAAAAAAAAAAAAGCAGACTGACAGCTTGTGGATAAGCAAAAGTTTTTTTTCTTCCCCTTTCACACCCTAGTTGCCCATGCACTGATGCCTACTTTCCCCTTTTGTTCCCTGTCCCATGCCAAGTTTCAGCAGCTGTGACAACACAGGGACAGAGACTTAAAGAGATACATTGTTAAACACAAACCCGTCACGCATGCTGCCATTCAAACACTCCCCCTAACTAGATTAACATGTTGCCAGCACTCCGACGAGTACAACTTACGTACTTTTCTGTGACGTGCAGAGAACGCAGCATAATGACCTCATGCAAACCGACTGGCATGTCCACACTGTGTTTAATGCTGTGTGCGTGTGTACACGTACACACATGCACACACCCTCTCGGTGCTCAGATGCTGCGGCCACGCTTGCAGTTGTCCCCTTTCACTCCTTTTGCTATTGTTGAGTAAAGCGCCATTGTGCGACCAAAAAGGATTAGAAAGCAAGGAATAAGAGCGAGCTGCATACATTTTCTGAGTTCTTTAAGATGCTGCCCACAGTCATACAATACACTATTGCTTGTACACAATGCAAGTGGGAGCTTTAGGGGGGAGATGTAATCCCTCAGGTCACCAGTTACACATGGCAAGACACTCTTAAACACACACACTCAACCTTGTATTTTGTAGTGTGGATGTGTGTGATTAAATCTGTATTGTCAAGTGCAGGGTGGCACGTAGTTATCAATATTAATCATCAGGAGAGCATATGGTCCTCAATCACGGCTGGATTAATCAATATATTGACAATATCACACCTGTGCAAGATAAATCACCCATGAACATGAGCTTGTTGTGCAGTTCATTCAATATACATGAGAGAATCATTCAAGAGGTAACATCCCTGTGGTACAGCTGAGGACGGCCTGAAGGTGATGCAGCATGTAGGAGGCGTGTGTGTGTGTTGTGTGTATGTGTGTGTGTGTGTGTGTCTAGTGGGGGTAAAATGAACACATACGCAGCACAACAGACAGCGTGTGGAAATGCGTGCTCCACTCTGATGACATCACCATCTTGGCTAGGTGGCTGGGGCATTTTCCATAGGCTGTCCTCTGTTGCTGTGGAGAGGCCTCCGCCAATCCCCTCCCCTCCCTCTTTAATGTATACAACACCGGCTCCATGAATGATCTGTGACATTGCTTCCTTGGGCTGATCCAAAGACAACATTATGTGACCATTCAGAACCCGCCCACCACCACCACCTATCCCCCTCCCACACACACACACACACACACACATACACACACAAACTCCCCTTTCAGCTTACGGATCGCCTGATGCGGGGCATTTATGGTTATTTGTCGCGTGCTGTGTGAACAGAATACTGAGCAGGCCTTATGAGGCTCTGATATGACATGTGACAGCCCATCATCTGAGGTTATTTATGTTAACTAAGCATTTCCATTTAACTCAATCTCTTGGTGCTGGCTTGTACACATAATAAAGGTGTTCCGCATGTCAAAATTTGTTTTGGGATCTTACGCATGATGCAGTAAACACCGAATGCAGCGGCCTGGGAAAAGAATTGACCGGCTTTGTATACAGTCTGTGATTTAACACTGAACAGAGCTCATAGGAAAAGTCATGCAAAGAACTGCTGACAACACTGTCTATTACTCCAGGCTCTGTGCAGCCCATGCACAATACATGAAGTCTGCCCGCTATAATTCCTTGGCTGTTTTGCTCGATACCCATACCTGACACCAGCCGAAGATCTATACCTGTCTTGAAATGTCTCTCTACTCCCCCTCGTCTCAATAGCGATGTCCCTTGGTAGACATTTAAAGAGGCGTGGGCAGCTAAAGCATTCTTTCTCTAGGGCTTTCGGAGAAGAAAGAGTTCAAGAGGTCAGAGATATGTGTTATTTTCCCACCGGTGCAACGCTCAGGATGTGTCAGAGCCATGTGTCAGGGAATGACAGCGAAAAGAAAGACGGCAGGAGAGGTAGATCTGGCAGACAAAGGCCAGACTTCACAGAGAAAGCTCAAGATCAATGGATCGGCAGGCTATGCACCCTGCGCTCACAATCAAGTGCACGCACGCACACACACGTACACACTCCCAACAAACACATAATACTGGAGTTTGATGCAAAGATTGACCTATCAGGAGCCCGTCAGAAAAAAAACTTGAAAGAGACATACAGACAAACACAACACACAAATGAAACACTTCCACCTCTATACCTCGCCGACTACATTCAGGGTGCACCTCAACAGTCCCCCTCCCTGAGCTTGTCATCTTGATGAATGGATCCGAGTAACTGTCAATTAAAATGAAAACCCATCTGTGGAGTAGAATGAGGAGGACACTTCCAATGAAACACACACACACACACACATATGCATGCCAGTTGTGGAGAACAGTCTCAAGCTTCTGCCCAGAGACAAGGGTTGATCCACACACTGGGCTTCATATGGGCAATACATCAAACAGACAACATTATCACTGACTACACCTCTGAAAACTTCAACATGATTAATTATAATTAATTAGTGAAATGCTACGTGTTGGCTAATTTATCATATTTGCATTATTCAAAATCCATCATCAAAATGTAGCCAGCAGCAGGCCTCCTTTTTTTCCAGTAAAGCGCTAAATCAGCAAATTGCAATTTGTGCATTTTCACTCACTCCCTTGAGATGATTGCAGACAGTCGTTGGTAAACAATTTAGTTTCAGCCTTTGTGGAGTTCCAGCTCTGACCAAATTAATCTGTTTTCAATGCATGCACACGGCTACTGATTCATTTTAAAGAACATTCGTCAGATATATTGATCACCGGCTGACGTTTTGTAACCTTGCTGAATAAGGCGCAGAATCCGTCTCCTGGTGTTTAGTAAAGTAAAGCATTTACATGCCAGGAAAAGAGAATTTTTGAGAAACGACTATCATCAAGCTTCATACATATTTGCTGATGTGTTGTATGATGTTTCTAAAGAACCTGTGAAGCTGTTTAAAGTGTTCTTCATTTAAAGCGGAACCAAATGACAACCATACATTACTGATGACCTCAGCCGGGACTTTAGCCAGTCCCCTTTATGCAAAATCATCACTATATGATTGAGACCAAAAGTGGTGGTGAAAGTCAGTATGCAAGCCTCATTACCCCAATTAATGGCAATTCCTATTGCATAAGCAAAACTCATCTGAGGGTAGAAGTCAATACCTTTTTCATGGTTATGATAATGGCCTTAAATGCTCATCTGTACTGATGTGCACAGGGAGAACTTTGGAGCTTGACACTGAAGGACATCAATGCTGCACTATAGGTAATTAAAATGACTGCGTCTCAGCCATTGCAATTAAAGTGGGAAAAGTGTGTCAGGGCCTGTGTATGATTTGTTTCATTAATTTTCATTACCAAGTGTTTATTAACCTTTTTATCTTGTGTAGCCCTGATGGTTGTCCGTTCTTTGTATATCTTGACTGTGTGTGTGTGTGTGTCTCCCCGTATATTTCACCTTCTACAGAATGTCCCTATCATGGGAAATTTCCTGTGCGGTCCAGGGAACTGTAAATGTTCATGTTTTTAATACACAGCGCATTCATCAGCAGCAGGAAACTGCACAGTGTTAGCAGGCGGTCCAATGAAGGAAATATTATGGCTCGTAATTAAATTTGAAATTAAGTGATATTTCATCTCTTCTCATTAATTAGAAAAGAGGTCTTCTGCAATATAATTATTTATTTCTGGAAAACAGAAGAGGACAGTCATAATCCTCTCAGGGATGTCGCGTGTTATTACATATCAGGTGAGGTGGTGGCGTGTGGATACATTTGAGATGGTCTCCTCTAAAACCTTATCATCTGCAGATTTTCAGAGCTCATTCATGATTGATACCTACAAGATCAGCGAGGTGTATTTTTGGGTATTAACCAACGTCAAGCTGATAACGTCAAAGGTGTGATCCTGAATCAGTCGACTACAGGACAATAAATGCAATTGAAAGGGATCTTAAAGATGGCACTTCCATTAATCAGGCTATAATGATATTAGGTCACTTCCTTTTTTTGCGTGAGGGGGGGAGTGTTGTTCTGTGGTGATCACTATCAAAGCTTAATGTGGCAATCCGTGCTAAAGATGCATAGAAGTATGGATAGTGGCTGGTAAGGGATTAAGCACACGATCTCTCATTCCAGCACCATACATTCTACCTAATGTCAAGAGGGGATCTGGAGAATAAATACCTTTGCCCAGATACATGGATACCAATGCCACCCCAGTCACCTGGTCTTAACTTTGATCAGTAATTTTCTAGTAACGAGATTTCTCTGATTTCATTAAATAGTCATTTCGCACCTGGAAGCCCAAGGCTTTGCTGAGAGATCAATGATCTAATCACGTTACCGTTAAGCCAATTGGCTTGAAAGTCCTTTGTGATATCCCTTTACTGTTTTAATGACTTAGTTCAGATTAAACAGGTTTTAGGAGCCAGGGATTAAGGGACACATCCATTGAGGTGGAAAAAGCTTTTTCTGATGCATAATTTATTGCAAAGAAAGGGAAAGGATTAACGAGGGCCATGCGCCCACCTCTCAACATCCACCGGTCAGTGATTATTAGAACAGAGGCCTAAGGACAGGACAGACATCGCTGGCTTGAAAAGATTTAATTTCTCCCCTTTCTTCTTTTGTGGTGGTAAAAATAAGATACAACATTGATACCTGTGCTGAAAAGTGTCTCAGAGCCACTGTTTGCCACTGTCAGTGTGTGACTCTCCACTTCCTCCTCAAAGGGAAGCAAGTGATGAGTTCACACCCGCGATGAGTCAACATAATTACCCAGCAGCCCCTGACAATGAGTTACTAACCATATACAGTAGTGGGTGCTGATTGCCTGACTCAGTGAGAGATTCACAACAGCTAATTTGTGCAATTAGCATTTTATTAGTCATGTACCTGACTTAGCTGAAGGCTATAGTGAATAAAAATGAGAATAGCTGAATAACATTATAGTTTTTTAACAGGAGAGGGGGGGATGCAGATATGAACCACAAAATACAGAAATAAACCATTTGAATTTCCCTATTCAAGAGAGCTGCAACACATTTCCCACCCATCTAGTCATCCCGAGGTCTCATGTGGAATGACTGCTGTATTTCTCCTGCAGACAGACTGTGTGCATTTTAGCCCTCTGGCAACATGTGTTTCCTCACACTACCTCATGTACTCGGTTGGCACAGACAAAAAACATGTAAATAAACATAATAAAACACCGCAGAGTCACATCTGCCAGTGAAAAGGAATAGCTCTGCTGGCATGAGCCGCACACCCATAGCTTTGTGAAGGTTCTAAAAAGTTAATTATGAATTGGAGACATGTGGTTGAACACTCTCCAAACATATTTTGTCTCTCGCTTCCCCCGCTCTCTCCTCCCTGATTTTTCTGGCTGTTGCTTCATCCTCTTACCAAAACTGTCTTTTTCTTTCCAGCCGCTGTTTTATTTCTACGCCGCAGTAATCTTCCTCAGGCTCCTCAATTATGTGTCCATGGGCAGGAAGAGCCATTTGCGCCTGCTTGAATACCATGAATAGCAATAACACTGCTTCAAAAACACATTACCAAACACAATTAGAGCAGACAATGTGTCTATAACCTGCAAGGCCACTGACTCTCAGCCCTGTAAACATGGTTACTTCTGAATCACGTTCGCTCTCTGTCCCCTTTTTTTCCCTATATTTATCAGAAAATGAGTGTGTTTTTTCCTTATAACTTTTAATATATATAATTAGCTGTAGTGGGAGTACTAGGAAGTGGAGGATACAAGACATAAATAAGCCCCCCCAAAAAAACTAAAATACCCCTCTGGTGGGATGTTTAACAGAGTTTTTTTCATACACTTGCTGTTTGTAGATGAATTGCCATTCTGTTGGCCTGAGGATACCAAAGCTGAATTTTTTATTGGTTCACCTGGTGCCTATAAAAGCCACTGGTAGGCTGTTACTGTGTCAGTGACAAACGGCTGATTCACCATACACTGACTAATCCAACGCAGCCGAGAGAGAGGGAGAGACTGCCTGAGAGCTACATCTCCTTCAGACACCCTTCTCTAGTAAAACACTCCAAACACCGCCTCTGGCTGTGCAGGAAGTGAGGATTATGAGTATACACTCTCCTACTCTTCCCGCTTTGTCTGAAAGTGTGGGAGAGCATGAGGCAAAGGAGTGGAAGTGAAACATGATTAGGAAAGTAAGAGGTAGCGTAATTACATATGTTAAATGTGTGAGCCTTTTGTTATTTTTGACACGGAGACAGGCTCACGTCTCACCACTAAGAATAAGATACTATAACTCACATAAATATGAATGGGGCGAATAGAGAATACAGGCAAAGACACTTCTTATGAACATCAGATCTTGAGAAAACTAAACTTTCTGTACAAAGTAGATATTTGACTTCACAGTTCCATTTTAGTTTATTAAAAGAAAGAGTTTGTAGGTTTATATAGCCGGTTAGATTTGGCTCAGGACTGAAACAAAATATGGTTTTTGGAGAAAGACAAATAATTGTATGTAGATATGTGACATTTTATTTCTGAAAATATATAAATAAAACACAGAGACAGAACTATACATCACCCCAAATACAAAATATTGTGTCATTTTTCTGCAGTTGAAACATGCTGATGAAAAAATATGTCTCTTCTTAGTAAAACCATAATTAGTTAAGACCCATCTTAATCCACCTCAGGGAACACAGCCCAGGATGCACCATTAATGGAGGCATTTTTGCCAGAGAGCGCACCTGCTAATTTTGTGTTGTCATATAGTGCGGGGTAATTGTCAAACTGCATTATTACACCTGTCTGAAGAGCAACATACAATAGATGTGTAAGATGCTGCACAACACCTTCTGTCTGAGCACGGGAGCCTTTCAACTTATCACCATTAATTATCACATCCAAACGTCCAAATGTCAGCGTTGACTCTGGGAAACAAATATGAGTATGTCTTTGTAGTGCAACAGAATTTGACTCACGCAGTGAAGTTATTAATCTGTTCTCCCCAACTCATCTCATTGTCCCCTGTATAATGACAGTGTGTGTTAATTGTGACTGTTTATAAAATGGGGCTCGACGTCGGAGCCAAGCTGCGCTAATCTCATCATCCTGGTTTTCTTTCTCTGCACCACTAGGTTTGAAAATCAACTATTGATGTTCCTTATTACATTAGGTGAGCGGCTTGATGGCAACACACAGCTGCAGGCCGTCTGTATGGATATCCTATTGATCTGATTTACATATATAGAGAGTTTGTTGTTTGTTGCTGAGCAGACACAGTGTCTGGAAGTGAACTATTGAAAATGTGACATTCCCTGTCACTTTGAAGAGGCTTTTTTAATACAGTCGCTGACAAAAGATTTATCACAAAAGACCACTATATTAGTGAAAAATGTACCTGGAGAGTAGCCTGGGTATCTAGATATGGCAGTTTGGGTCTAAACAACATGAATATATATCTGTTGTATTAAACCAATGTTGTCATTCAAGTGAGGACAGCTACAGCTTTGAACACTTTTACACCAGCAACAACTGAAACGTGTTGTGTTGACGTTGAATGCTAACAACAACATTGATTGAACAGTGTTTCAATGTTTCAGAAAGACTGATGAAAGTCTCTATGAGAAAGTGCAGCTGATGCAAGCCAGTGTTAGGAGGCAGAAATATTGGAAACAAACAAGACAGTAGGAGGTGAGTGAAGGAGTCACCAAGCTTTATTCATTTGGATTTGAGGGTTGTTGATGTTTTTTTTTCACAGCTTCAAATTCACAAAACTTGGGAACTCTAGTTCTTTGTGGTGATTCCACCTCCTCCTTCGTACATTGATGGACTCCCACAATTTCTGGCTGTGGCTTCTCATCATGGCAAAAAGGCCCATAGAGTCCCATTAAATTCCCTAAACACCTCACATGACGGTTATGTTACATGTCACAATTTATTGATGTTCCATAAATGTCTCACATGCAGTCTATGTTAGACAATACCATTTACCAGTGTTCCCTAAACACCTTGCATGCAGGCTATGTTTACTGCACAATTTGATTCCGTGAATGCCTCACATGCAGTATATACACACATCATCACAAGCCCCATTTAGGAAAGTTTTGTGGTGTGGGATGGTTTATGATAGTCACAGCAAAGTGTGCCAATATAAGGGGGGGCATCAGGGGGCTCCTTTTCCCCTTGGGGGCCCCAAACATTTCCCTGGCTTACTCCTCCTGACAGTGCTTGAGGAAAAACATTTTGGGCATTGGCCACATCGTTACCTAAGCCATTTTCTTTCCCTCTATTACAACCCCCAGTTTTGCTGATATGGCTAGAAAGATGGTCGCATTAAAGATGAAACTCATGCCTCGTGAAACTGTAATATTCATGTGATGTGTAGTCAATGACTTTATCATCAAAGCAGTGTCTGCAGAACAGAAACAGACAGAAAAACAAGGAAACAAAGAGCGTCTCTCAAGTTTGGCTCCCATTTGAGAAAATACATACAAAGTATTCAGACTATATTAGAGCAGCACTTGGACAGTAAAATACTGTGCAATATACTGTATACAGACTTCCGGAAGCATATTTAAAGTTACATTAGTTTGCTGCTGTGATCTGGAGCTAGTTGTAAATGATGCTGCCCTAATTTCACGGCTTTCCAGGGTGAGAGGAGGAATCCTGCCTCATTTGTCTCTAATTTGTTCCCAGTGCACATATGAGAGGGGTTATAAATACATTAGTCCTCTCCATAGCGCAGCGCTCTGGGGGGCCACTGGGCAATCAAGCAGCTTGCTTTACGTATAGCACTGGTAGTCTAACAGCAGCAACATGGAGATGGGACAGCATGTACCATCTACCTCACGCAGCTACCACGAGCAGGTTGTGGCATCCCAGAGGTGGGCTGAGCTGTGCATTAAAGCCTCGAGCATTGGACACATCAGATGCGAACCGGTGCAATAAAGGGAACTGTCGGCCATGCAGATACAAAACTACTCATATCTCTAATCCCCCTGATGTAATCCACCGGTGGTTTGAATCAGTGGTGCGGAAACATCAATTAAAACATGACGATTATCACTAAATTTGTCATTAGCCCTGAGGAGGAAGCAGCCACAGCCAGAATTTCGGTCTTCTCTTACACACATGCACGCCCAAGATGATTGCCTGCAGGAGTTTACAGCGAGAGAGAGAGAGAGAGAGAGAGATAGGTCTGAACTTGTTCTCCACTTGGGAGAAAATCAAATCCTGGTGCATTTTCATCAGCTGTCAGTGTCAGACAGATATTTCTGCCGGGCTGGGCAGGAAATTAGGCTATTAAATTACAGCTTTTCACAAGGCCTCCGTCATTTTGTCCTGCTTTCCTACAGATGTTCTATCAAAGTAACTCATTGTAACCATCTATCTTTCCCATGGCTAAATACCTTCTTTCAGCAGACCCAAAATGCTCCTCTGTTCTGCCCTCGTCTCTTTTGTTGTCTTTCCTGCTCCTCTCTTTCTCCCTGTCTCTCGCTTTCTGCTGGTATCTTGGCTTAATTTGCGCCTGCTTTGGGTTCAAGCGCAAAATCAATTCCAAAGAGGTCAGCAGGGGTCATTGGCCAGGCCAGAGCCGGAGCAAAGTGGATTACTGATTATCATGCAGGCAACATGGCATCCATACTGGGACATCCGTGACCCAGATATCACATCTGTATTATGCACTGTCTGAGAACCAATCACAAAATTTGAAATGTGGAAAAGAAGCGGGAGCTTCTGTAGCATAGAGAATCAAAACACATTCATTCACATAATTCAAACCTTATTTTCAGCCTAAGACATGGGTGTCGCAGTAATGTTTTTCATTCCAATAAGAAGGAGGCAGAGGTATGAATTTCCAGTGCAGGTTCCATAAGAAGCATGATGGTGATTTTTTTTTTTTTTCCATTTGGAGATGATGCTCAAAATGGAATGTGTCAGGCTGTAAATTCAGCGTGAACAAATACTGTGGAATAAGAGGGTCTAGGGCTCTGATTGTAACTCTCAAAGAAAACTGTCACACATTCACCTACACAGTCACTGACTGTGACACTAGAGCAGTTGGTTCTCAAACCAAGTTCCTTTTTCATTAGAGACTTTCCTGCCACTGTTAATGATTGATAATAATAATAAAAAAAGAAAAACTGCAAAGTGGTGGGGCATGAACTTTTTTCAGCCTGTGAAAGGAGGGCATGTCAGAAAAAGTTTGAGAATCCCAGCAGCAGAGGAAAAGTCAACTAATATTTAATACTATTGAGTATTTTTTAAGAACATTTGCGATGCCGTCAGCTGTACAAAGGTGTTGGACATGGGTAATGAGCGGTGAAAAAACAAATCTTAAAGTTGAAAATCATAAATTTTACCATATTTTCTTATCTCTCACGTTATTCCCACACAGCGGCAAACAAAGCAGTAGTTGGGCATTTTGGGAAATACAACCACATCTATACATTATACATGTACCTAAAGCCAGCTGCCAGTTAGTGTAGTTTATAGCACAAGGACTGGAAACAGGCAAACAGCTAGACTTGCTCTTGTTGACATCAACAAAATCCACTTACTAAAGCCTTTAAATCTCTCTAATTAACTCAATGTGTCTCCCTGGATGAATCCACCAAACAGTTGAAATCTAAAAGCAACACTTTGGTGCTGGTTGAAGCCATAAACTAAGTGAAGACATGTGACATAACTCTGCCCCGGGAAGCTGAAAATTATATTCCCCAAAGTGTCAAAATATTCTGAAGTGATTTACAGTCAGTGAATGTACAGGGAGACGTCTCTGTCCTTTTCCAGCTCAGTTATTCTGAACACAACAGAGTGAGTTCTACAAAATATGAACTAAAGAAAATGACACTTGCATAATTTAGACAGGTCCTCTCCACAGACAGACAGTCTCCTTCTGATTGGAGACGTTTGATTGGGAGAGACAGTATTTGACATCAAGCACCCGGAGCATCAGCTCATATGTTTGTATATGTAAATTATGACATTCTCTTGACTGATTTATGAGTTTATGTGGGGACAAAGCACACATGATGAAATGTCAATTGAAAGATTTACACACATTCACATGCCACTCATTCCTCCTCTCCCTCAGAAGCCCTGGCATGATCACTCCAGCGCTGTGTTTCTGGAGCTCCACGTGCCTTCATACAGTTCTGTTTTGTAGGCCACAAACTGGATAATTGATTTGCCTCGCTTTTTATTTTTAGATTTGAATGACATTCCAGGGAATTTTTCCAATTGTCATGATCTCATTTGTACTTCCTCCTCTCCTTGCCGAGATGTCGATGGGGGATCTTGAGGTACGACAGTGTTTCAAAAGGGGGGCACATTACGCAGCACTTTTATCCAAGTTTGATGGAACAGCTGCTGTTCCTTGGTTTCTTTTTCTCTTTATCTCCTGCTCCCTCTCTTGTCAGAAACCCTCTCAACTAATCTATCAACCTCTCTCTCTACTTAAACTCGACTTTACTATGGGAAGGCAACGGTAGAATGAAAGGGAAATAGGATCTCATTATTTCAGACCCACTACCCACTCCGCTCGTGATTGATCATTATCAAAAAAAAAGCCTATTTGGAAGCAAGTGATTTTTGCTTTAGAGGAGGAAGAATACATAGGTCTATTAAAAAATGATATCCAAAGACTCACAGGATGAAGGAAACTGTACTTTTCCTCTGTGCAGGTGCTAAGATGGAAATGATCAATCTTTCACTATGCGCATAAAACATGCTTCAGAATAAAGCTGGTTATTGTTCCTATGAATGTTTAAAACATTAGTGCAGCAGGATATTTAGGTGTGTCAGTGTGTTTGGGCAAGAAGACATTGAAAAATTAAGATGGGGGGGGGAAACAATAGTCAGTGTAGTGTGTGACCCTGTTGCACCCTAAGGTGTGATACACTGCTTACCGTATACAGAATGTGTGATATGAATCAATACCTTTGTTTTTAAGTAGAGTTAAACTGGTGATTTCACTGAAGTGTGATGTTATAAACTGTTATAGCACATAACAGCATCCAGTTAAAAAAAAACTCACTTTATTTTACCCTGACCGATCGTCTAGTATCTGTAGGAATTACATCCTCATTGGAGAATTCATCACCTGATTCATCTTGAATGCCAAGAGTGTGTAGGCTACAGAGGTGTTGCTGATGTTGAATGTCTGATATGCAGGAGAGATTACACCTTATGACACTGGATGCATATCTATTTTATCTTTATCTATACCTTCGCATTTTGATGTAAACAAATGTTGCTTGGTCTATAAGCAGAATTTAATATTACTTGTGAAGACCTCATACAGAACTTGAAAGGACTCTCAGGAAATTATTGGCAATCTGGGTAGCATACAGATTTAATTGAACTCTTACATCATTGTTTTTGCAGTGATGCTGCCAGAAGTTGGGAGAAAAAAGTTGACTGTAAATGAGACAGGTCATATTTTTCAGACAGCCTGAACAAATCCATGACCTCTGTTTCTCCCTTAAAGCGAGTACAGCAAGCACATCTCTGGTCTGGAACACTGCGGTCCCAAAACTGTATGAAACATCAAAGCGAAGAAAGACACTGATGACAACAAAAGACAAAAGGCCATGTGAAAGAGCAGCTTTATAAACTATACTATGCTCTCTAACCTGTCATGCAGTGTTTTGGGGGTCCTGGCCTGTCTGCCAGCAGATATGACACACCACCAGGGAGCGTGCCTTTTGGGAACAGTCTTAAAATACACTGTTGGACATAAATTTTTACTTGACTCTGAGTAACTGTCAACTAACACTAAGAAACAGGAAGCAGTTTAGATGGTCATTGTTCCTGACATTAACTCTAACACTGCTGTCACATCACAAAGTAACCATCATGAATGATATGATCAAAGGGTAGTTTTGTCACATCAAATGCATAAATCCCAATTTGTACCCAGATCACTCGCAACTTCAACTGCAAGCTGCGACTTCCACTGATATATCCCCAAAAGTGGATGAGGGGAAGTATTAAATGATCCATGGAAATGGAGCCCGTGAAATCCAGAACATAAGTTGCCTTCGGCTTGCTGCACACTCACTGACCTCACATCCCAGACCCCCCACACACACACACACACACACGTATGCTCATTCATGTAAGACACGTGCCCCTGCTGCAGCTTAATTTGAGTTCCCTCAGACTGAGCACAGTGGTGGAGCACACCTGGGAGGGAGGGAAGGAAGGGAGTGACGCACCCAGGTGACTGTGCGACAGTTTTCGGAGAAGTTCACACCACTCTGGGAGGGCATTTATATGCGCTCAGCACATCTTTATCCCACAGGCCAGAATTTACAAATAGATTTCAAATGAGAGCCTCTGCTTTAATTTTCTAATGCAGTGACCCATTCTGCAGCAGTGTAATAGCAGGTCCCAGTGTGACAATTAAAATAAATCACATCTGAACAGAATTCGCCATATGTATTCATGCCTCATCAGTAACTGAATTGACATAAATGATTTATCCCGGGGAACTCAAATACCAATGCCCATACCACACAGAGCCAGCACCCTGTAAGTGCTCGAGTTCCACATGCTTTTCAACAAACCTGCTGTGAATAATGAAATTGACTTGTCTAAGATGAATGAATAGATGTGGGGAGATAGACAATGGTAATTCTGCACAGCCATAAACCTCTCTAAGCACGCGGCGCAATCAAAGCGCTCGCAGATACCACTTCTTGTTATTTCACTCACACATTTTTAAGTATATTATTCCATTGTCTCTGACATGTTTTTGTTTGCTGCAGCTCGTCTTTCCGAGTTGTCGATCAGGCTGAAAGCTCTTCAGCTTGCTGAATCTTCTTTTTCCTCTGGCTCAAAAAATTAGAAACACAGAACCAATTAAGTGGAGCTACAGTATAATGACTAGACCACATTTGAACCTTACTAGACCGTGAGGGGAAGAAAGGTGCGATACCATGGGCTATCTTCACTTTTTATTAAAAATGACAGCTACAGTATGTAGAAACGTCCTTTGATTAAAGTGGGGAAGCACATTCCCAGCTCTAAATATCATTATATTCTTGTGTGAATCTACTTACGCTGTTATAGTCACAGACCCCCACCAGCTATTAAAATAATGAAAATATGTTGCCCACTGTGTATAACTAGCCACCTTCCTCCTGATTTGGATATCCTCATCCTCATGCACCGCTTCACCCTCATCAGCTTTACTTTCTCTGCTTTTGATTAATCCTGTCTCATTTGAGATTTTCAAACTATCAATGGGAATTATTCAAATCCCCGAGGTATGAAATAGCTATGAGGAGGCTGTGGAAGACACTCATTAACCCCAAATGGAGGGGAGCCCATAGTAAATCTCGATGAATTCTCCCCGTCGTAGAAATCTGATTAGTTACGGTGGCTGTACTTAATCCCAGTTGAAGGTAGAAGTTAATATTGTCCAGTGTATATGTAATATTTCAAGATATGAAAAAAAGCATTATGTTTTCTGCAGTTGCTTTTAAGTAGGAATTACCATACACCTTTGTGATAATGCTTCTGTGCCCACTTGTATAGAAGTGAACAGAGGACAAAATAGATGGGAAAACATAATTTACTGCTAAAGAAATAAAGGAAAAGGCAAAAAAACAAAAAAGAAATATTAAGCCATCAGCCAAGACTGTGACAGTTTGTTCCAACTGAATGAATCCAATAGCCCAGGATCTGAACAAGTAACAGGATACACTTGTATGGATTTAATCACTGGGATGTAGTGACTTGTTCAGACGCCTCTGTTGATTGCATTGTTCTATTGATCACTGTATTGTTGTTAGTTCGGCACTTCCATCCTCAGAGGCATGTCTTTATCCTTTCTGAAATAATGGACCATTTTGGCATTCAGTCATGAAATGCACCACGGATGCCAGCTGAAGAGATCAGAATCTTGCCATAAAACCCAAAACTAGACACTCTTCCCTGGAGGGACTTGTTTTTGCTGTAGCACCACATCCAAATTGGATCAACAGCTGCTGTATATGATTCCATAATTTGAGGCATAATATGTTCCATTAATGCTGGAGCACTCGCAGGCATTAGAGAGACAGTTGATGCAAACCTCTCAGGATGTGCTCTGCTTATTCTCTGCCTTATTTCCCAGAAACATGGCCCAGACTGGTGCTGCTGCCATTCTCTTACATGCAGATGTCAATTATAGAGGTGGCAGAGAGTGGTGAGCTGTGCACATCTGCCAAAGGATGATGTCTCCCCTAGCACCGCGCAAGCCAATGAAGCATAAATCTCAACCATCAGTTAGCAAGCTTCACCATAACAATCATGTCTGCAAGACGCCAGCAGAACCAAAAAGCCTATCTGTTGGCTATGCACCAATTTTCACGATTAAGAGTGGTTGAAGAAAATATAATTTGTTGGATTTTTTTTTTCTTTCTTTCTTTCTTTCTTTCTTTCTTTCTTTCTTTCTTTCTTTCTTTCTTTCTTTCTTTCTTTCTTTCTTTCTTTCTTTCTTTCTTCCTTTGATGTACAGACACACTCACATTTTTTTTCATCCTCTCTCCTTCATGGGTCACATGGCCTGGAGGGTATATGGGGCATGTCTGTATGTCTTCTTCGGTGCTTGTGATGGGGGGGGTTCTTCCTCATCACACCCAGACCTCTGCTGCCTGCTGCGTTATTAGGCAAATACAGTACATTAGGGACAGACCAGCTCCACCACTGTTGTCATCGAGAACATCTAGTTATCACATCTTGCGCTCAACCACCTGCTGAGTTCACAGAGCTATCAGCATCCCCCATGACCCGCTTGTGTCTCTGTATGTCTCTGCTGGAGACCTTGGATATGTTAAACACCCCCGTACGGCCGAGACCAAGTTTTCTACACGCAACATCTCCCTCAGAAAATAGTTTGCTCAGAGCACTCATTTACACATACACACACACATATATACACACAAACAAACAAACTTTGAACATTGTTATGAACACAACCTACCTCCAGTACATGTATTGCCTTGTACAAGACTCTCTCTGTTTGTGCTGTACTGTATCGGACGCTGTTTGTCACTGACAACATGGCTTTTCCAAAAGCATCGAGCTCTAAGTGTGTGGATTACAGCAGTATACATTTGTATAATGCCTGTGATAATGGGATAAAGCAGCTTCCGTGGGAGAAATCTGTATGGAGAATGGATTATTCCAAAGCTCTGCCTATGGGACGTTGAACCCAGGAGTTATCACAAGCAGTCAGCATCTCAAGTGGGTGCAGCGCTTCAGAAAAGTGTTCTGATGCTGCATTTCATGTCCACAGTCTATTCTCTGGAGACAAAACATGAGATGGGGAGGCCACAGTTGTGTAGGTTTTAGTCAGTAATTACCATAGGAGCACTCCAAAGGATGAGATATACTAGTTCTGCTTTAAATTTGCATTTGCTTTACATTAGGACTGTGTGCATGGCCTGCATTTATTTATTGTTCTCTCATCCATGATACAGGGACCCACTGAACTAGTTTGTATGTTTCTCTTGATAGCCATTATAGAGGAAAATTAGCATTTCCATGCATACAAAAGCAATTACCGTCAATTTATACACATTTCATAGAAACATGTCCCCAATTAGAGGGCCATTTCAGGGGACTGATAAGACGAGCAGCTCTCACATTAAACATCTGAGGTCTGGACAGACGGTGCGTCCTGCTCTCTGCCTGATCCCTATCAGTGTCCACAGCTCCAGTGTGATGAGGAGTTCAGTATGCAGCTCTCACTCATTTCGAGCACAGCTAATTTCACCCTTAATAAGGGGGCAGTGGTGAAAAACAAATGTTGCTGTGCTGATAGTGATGCTTTGATATTGGTACAACAGCGACTGGATAGTCATGCAAGCCAAAAGTCTTTATTGTCTACATCAAAGACAGTTGTCTTTTTTTTATGGGCTTCATATGTGTATAATAAACTTGCCAGTGGATCTTAACAAGATTGAATGTAATATGAATAATAATACTGTATACTCTCTAATTCCCTTTATCGACTTTGCTCAGTACGTCCTGTTGACATGTACATGAGGAGAAGAAATCTCAGATGACATCTTTGAATCTGCCCATTCATTAGCCCAAACAAGCTTATCTGCTTAAAGTCTTTGGCTAAGACCCCTTTCTCACCGAGGAATGACTCACCTCCATATTGCCTCGTTATTCACTAACAGCAACAATTACGTCACCCTGTTACTGGCTGTTGGAGATTACAGAGTTATTTGTGCAAATCCTCTTTTTACATGATATCAAATGCTCCGCCAGAGGTGTGTGTGCGAACGAGGCAAGGAGGAGGAAATCAGTCTGACCCTGTAGGCTTGTAGTGATTTCAAGGGTTCGGAGATTATTGATAACACAGTGAAACAGGTGATGTTTTTTGCTTTGCATTTTCTTCTCTTTAATTGAGAATTATGAGAGTGCCCTCCGTTAAGACATGAGCCCAAAGGCAGCTCAGCATCTTATTTTGACCCATAGTTACGTTTTTTTTTTTTTAAGGCGACATCTAGTGGCTGCAGTAAATTATGACAGGAGCAGAGGGGGGAAGTGCGTGAAGGTCCTCAATGGAAGGAGGTTGGGGTGGTTAAATGGGGTAATGGGCACCAGAACTTTGATGCAGGACATTGAGGTTTTGTTCTCTCATGAGTCACATAACATGCAGGAGTTTTCCAACCCCAACCAAGTAGTTGTTATATGTAATTGTAGTAACCATGATAACAATCAGTATGCTGGTACCGTCCTTGTGTTTGTATGGTAACTGTGACAACAATAACAACAACAAAAAAGACTTCTTTGGTTGTTTAGGTCGGTGAACGTGTTGAGAATTTGATGACTACCACTGAAAAATGAAGCTTATACCAAAAACCAAGTCAGTCCCCATAGACTCCAATGTTAAAACAACCAACATTACAGCAGAGATAAACATGTTTACAGCCCCGTAAGTCTGTTTTGGTCTTTATAGCTAATTTCCTCTTTCGTGACAACCATACAGAGGGTGAATGTTTTATAAAATTTACTTGTTTACATTTTATTTAGGTTTTAGTTGATTAACGCATAATCGATCATGTGCCGCTTTGAGTGACAGTTGGGTCTGGCATGCATCTACATGCTTTCCTTCTCTTTGCCAGTTTTTTGTATAAACCGCAGAGTCAGGTACGGTCAAGATAGTGGAAGAACCCACTCTCAGTTCGAAAAGCAATCAAACTATTAGGGTCATTATGGAGGCAACGTCCATCTTTGTTTACAGTCTATGATGAGAACATCCTGGGTATGATGGACCCCAGGAAGAGTAGCTGGTTGTCTCAACATCAGCCAATGGGGATCCATGTAACAAATAAACATGAATCATTTGTCCATTACATATGAAGCTATATGCCATGGAGGGTTTAGCTTAGCATAAAGGTTGAAGGCAAAGGGAAACAGCTAACCGCTTTTATATTTTTAATCGTGTATGGATTGAACAAATTGGATTTTTTAATGCTAACATATTACTCCATGAGCTTTAGAGATGCTGGCAGATGTTTAAGTGTGGTTTGCACAGAGCCAGGCTAACTATTTCCCCCAGTTTCCACTCTTAATGCTAAGCTTCTATCTAGACATTGATTAACTGCTGGCTCTACTTAATTGTTGATAAATATCACATCAACCCAAACACATTTATAAGTATGCACAAGTACAAGTAGACACATAAAATAAAATAAATAAGAAAAATACCATTACAGATAATCTTATCTGTAATGTAGGTGAATACATCCTGGACTGTTACAGATACTGTATTGCAGTTGGAATCTCATGATTCTGCCATTTATTTATTTGGAAGCCATATATACTTGGGAGGAATGGCGCGGGATTGTGAACTCAATCACAGCGCAAGGGGATGTCAGTGCACAGGGCGCTCCCCGTGAATCACACACTGAAAGGCTATCACCCAAACCTCCAAGGTCCACTGCCATCTCATCAGTCATTGTGGACCAGACCAGGCCACAGACTGATCAGCCTTGTACACGCTCTGTTCACTGGGGACACTCACAAACTCAGCCCCTCCTTCCATTTCCCCTATATCCATACCAATATCCATACTCTACTGCTGAAACCATAGCATAACGTATTCCAAGGTCTGAGTGTGACTTTGCCTCTCAAAATTCTGTCACTCTGCCTCGATTGTGTGTGAAACCGAAGGCCACGGGCGCTTGTTTTGTCACACCGTCTGCTCCCAGGATGGATTTTCATACTTTTATTTATAGCTTTAATGTGGTTAGTTAATCGCTATTGAGTACCTCTCTGCATGTCATTTTGTTGAGCCTTCAATTTTACAGTCAGGTATGAATTTTTATGAAAAGATTCAAGGAATGTTGTTTCACATTAGTTTTTTCTGTTTTTAACACAGTGTGATCCGTTTCTGTATGTGTGCACACTTACTTGCTTTTAAAATAATTGAAAATGGAGTTGTTATATTAGACTGGCAATGATTCAAGGATGTTTCCCCAAAGAATATTAAAATAGTAGAAAATGTACCTACTTGTTCAGAAACAACTGCAAGTGAAGACCCCATGAGGCTGTAGTGTTCATTACACGCCATAGAAACATAATTGATAGCATTTAACAAGCTATCTCAAAGTACAGCTGACCCTGATGGGAAAATCTGATATTAATTTGTGCTATATCACAAGCTGCAGTATTGGACAAATGATTTTGACCTGCTGGTGGCGTTAAATTAAAAGTCAGGGGATCACAAAAGTCAATAGGATTCATCCTTTGGGGGGGATCATGAACGTCTTCTTCAGGTTTTATGGCAATCCATCCCCTGGTCGGGATCTCAGGCCAACAAACTGTTTTCCCCCAGATGCTGCAGCAAAACACACATTGTATGTTTTGAGCAGTG
This sequence comes from Selene dorsalis, assembly GCA_900303245.1. Classification (NCBI taxonomy): domain Eukaryota; kingdom Metazoa; phylum Chordata; class Actinopteri; order Carangiformes; family Carangidae; genus Selene; species Selene dorsalis. The sequence goes on from OMNW01009520.1 coordinate 24,276, forward strand.
TTTGTTCAACATGATGTGGGCGATGAGGTACGAAGAAAACATGCATAAATGAGTGACAAGAGGTGTGCAGGACATGAGGGATAATACGAATTTGCATGATTACATGGACAGATGAGTGATTTACCTGCGCTTATGTCTGACAGCCATTTTAGATGAAGGGCGTATGAGTGGCATCTGATCCTTTATTCTTTAGCTGTTGCCTCCTGAATGACGCTCGCATCCCATCCTATAATTGCTGTGTGACTGTGAGGAGGTGCAAGATACACGAAATGATGTTTATGTTGCAAATTTCACCACTGGGACACAGATACATGTTATGCAGTTGATGCAAAGCTTAAGATGTGATTCACTACACTTTTTGCCAACTGTTTTTGCACTTAGTTTTACAGAATGATACGCACACATGTATCTCAACTTTGACTCAACTCTTGAAACTTGTGCGGATGCCAGTCTATATAGTATTTCCAGTGCACTGGAAGGGGCAGAACAGAGAGGAAAAAGGTTTATTCCCTCTGCCGTACATCAACAGGCACCTTCTTAACGTCTACAGTGAAAGTCAGCCAATATGCTCTGACCCACTGCTTGCCCTCTCTTCTGTGCATTTTTTTTTCAAGTTTTCCAATTACAGTTTTCAAAGTTTAAAAGTATTATCTGCCTAGTTCACTTGCTCTCTGGCTTATTCATGCCCACTGCCCCTGTGCACACTATACAGCGCCTCCTCTGCCATGCACATCTCTCACATTTGGCACACTCATGCCCAGCCTAAGCCACATTAGAAAATAGATGATATGACAATTTCACACATATAGCGTTATCCTTTGCCTCACTCCGATTCACCTGTAGCCAAGCAATCTTCCTCAAGTAAGCACAATAATAAGTAAACAACATTATTACCATAATGTTTGAATAAAAAAATAGAAGAAGAAGAGGAGGAAAAAAAATTTGAATGGAAGCAGGAGTTGGGGGGGGGAGCAGGGGAGGAGAAATATTTGATTAATCTTCTTAACACGTTTCATGTGCAGATTCTTTGAGTTAATTTCAAGGACCATGCCTAAAGGAGATTACCTCCCCATGCTCCTGCACATTTGCTCATGAGTGATTTTGTTTATTCATGTTTTATATTATAATGCTCCTCCTGCCGTCTGCAGCCACAGAACCACCGGCAAAAATGCAATTTATTTCCCGCTCTGCACATGATGGAGACAGCTGATAATGTCACCAGGAAATATGAAGACTGCTGGGATGGGACCAAACAGCCTACTATTTATGTATGGAATATAAATAAAATATTTTGTGTTGGCTCTCTTAACCCACACATAGATCCAAACACACCTCCGCTCCCCCCTCCAAAAAAAAGTTGCTCCAGTTAGTGTCATTGAATTTTTTAACTAACACTTCAGGCACGATGTGAGTGTACGTGTGTGTGTGTGTGTGTGTGTGTGTGTGTGTGTGCTTTTGATTTACATATCTGTCATCTGTCAGTAGATCAGCACCTACAATAACATGGATCATTACAGAGAGTCATATAAAAGGTCAAAGATGCGTTCAAGTTCTCAGAGGTTGCACATTATGCCTCTGCTCAGTTGCCAATCACACTTATCATCAACAGCTTATACTAAGCTCATCCCAGCCAGTGTATGTAACTCTCTCATATGAAAACTCATCTCCTCTATGTTGTCATGACATATATGACACAGCCCACTCATATTTCATTGATGCGACTCAGTTCTCAACATGCATCAAAATCTTTTTCATCACTCCCGCTAATATGGATTTATCTGTTCCACTGGAGGTGATGGGACGGCTGACGTAACTGTTTACAGCAACTGTTATGCTCCCTCTGGATGACGAGGACGATGATGATGATGATGCCGACCAACGCTCTTTGCCCAGCAGACGGTTCGGGACGGCAGGATTTATAGCCCGCGGTGCCCATCCTCGGCACAAAACGCATTGTCTCTGGGTAGATCGTTCAGCCTGTCCTTGCTTTATTGATCTCACAGCTCACAAGTTCACAACTTCCGCGTTCCCGGTGCTTCACTTGACAGGAGAGAGATTTAGTGGAGGGATGAGGTCAGATAGAGGAAGAGAGATGGAGGGAAGGGGGTAGAGGAAGAGGGAGGGCGAGAGACGCTGGTGGTGGAACGAGAAGGAGAGCGAGTAAAAGGAAATGAGAAAACGGGGAAGGAGGGGAAATAAAGGGATGCTGCAAGAGAAAGAGGATCAGGGCAGGAGAGGGAGTGAGATGGAAAAAGAGAGAAGAAGAAGGAGAGACTAACTTCCTCTGGGAGGACACGGCTCTAGGCCAGGTCAGAGAAGATTGATACTTGTGGGTGTGTGGAGGCCTGCAAAATTAGCCCCTGGTACAGTGGAAATCCACTGGTAAACACACCCAGCAGCTCTCAAAGGTGTTCACATCAATCTCAGCCCTCTCATTTTGTAGTGCACACTATACACATGTGCGCTCATATCTCTAAGTGTTTGACTCACTGAAGTGGTCAGTCAGCAACAGTCGTGCTGTATAGTAAATCCAAACATTGCTGGCTCTGACTTCAGCGCTCACCCCATCATCATTTCACCTGGTGATCTCTTTGCTTTTAGCACTTTTAAAACATGCTTGTACGAGACATTCGCACGGGCATGTGTAAACGTGTTGACAGGCACAGACTGTACTCCAAGGTGACATACAGTGTGCTCCAACCATTCACCTCTTTGTGATCTTTTGGTCGTGGTATAGTCCTCAAATCCCCTTCCAGACATGACTTTGAATGACCTCCCGCTGTCTCTTCTGGTTTTCTCCTTCTTTGGGAGCTTTGGCCTTTTTTTTCCCCAGAGTTCACATGATTACATTAGACTCTGTACTGTTCACAAAGCCCACAGGGAGTGTGAAGAAGGCAAGGGAGGCAACTTGCATAAGGCCGGGCCAAACTCATAACCCAGCAGCCCTGAGGGAGGAAAAGCCAAGGCTCTAATGTTTATGTCAACCCTTGTAGCCTAATTGGCCTGGCAATCATGGAGTGCATACTGTTGTGCGTGTGTGTGTCAGTGGATTGGTGGGCAGGTCTTCATGTGTATGTGTACTGTATGTGTGTATATATATATAATGCGCTGTACATTTGTTCTCTGTATGTGTACACTATTCATTGTTAATGACTTGTCTGGTGTCTTATTCAGCAAGCCGCTGTCGGAACATTCATTAGCAGTGCACAAGGAACTGCTCCACAGCGTAACCCTTTATCTTTTGAACTCAGACACTGTGATAAGGATTTCAAAATGACTAGAGATCAGAGTGCAACTCCATTCAATTACTTCTCTGCCATTTGAAAAGCAGATAGATAGACTCCCAAATGAAGCTGGAGAACCTGAAATGTGAATCGGCATGCTATTCTTTTCAAAAGAAAAAGAAAAAGAAGAAGAATAAGAAAAAAAAAGTTGAGGATGGCTTATTGAGGTGGTGAACAGGAAAATACAGTGAAATGCGTCTGTGTGCTTGTGCCGTCAACATGGAGAGCCTTTGATAATCAGACTTTTTATTCTTTAACTGAAGTCAGTGAATGCAGAGTACACACAGAGCAGCACACATGGGAGACGAGCAGAGAGATTTGGGGTGCGTGATCCAAAAATAAAATGGGTCATCAAATTACCCCTGTGATTGTGTGTACCTGCCCAATTATGATTGATCTTTGCAAGAGAAAACAAAGTGGTGTATTTTATTTGCATGTTAAAAGATGCTCTCTTTCTCTCCCTCTCTCTCTTCCTGCACCATAATTATCTCAAATGTGAAATGCTATTTAGGTATTCATAATTTATTTCTGTGTGGGGAGGACACAATAGACACGCGTGCAATGCTCTGCCAAGCCCCAGTTTTTTTTTTTTAATTAATTGAAAATCTCATTTGCATGAGGAGAAAATCAAACACTCATTTCCATACATGAGATTATAAAAAGATAACTGCTAGTGTTTGTTGTTCCATATTTGATCTGAGCATTTCCACCTCATTGCTAAATGCTGCAAATAGGGCTAGAGTGTAACCTCCAAACTAATGTTCACAAGTCGGCTGGATGTTGTGTTTTGGTTCAGATGCCTCGCTGTTTTTCTGTCCGTGTTTTCCAAAGTTTGTGTGCGCAATCAGGCAAATGTGTGTTTTTGTCAAAGCCCCGGTGATTCCATATCAAAAACACAAAATGCGTAGCTGCGTAGCTGGGTATCTGCCAACTTTATAAACAGCAAAGCCGGCCCAGCTGGATGTTGTGTAGGGAGGCGGATGCGTGGAGCAGACTGCAGCAGTCAGAGCCAGTGATCTTCTCTATGATTTGTGATGTGAGAGATCAGAAGTGTCCTGTTTCACACCTTACAAACAACCCCATGTATTCCAACTATTTCTCTTCTCTCTCTCACTCTCTCTCTCTCCCTCACAAACACACATTCACACAAACACAACCCCATCTATTCCAGGCGGACACCATTACAGACCTGGCCTCCCTAAACTTGAAGCTCATTAATGCACCCTTCGACACGGGCGGACACCAGGAGATTTCCAACC
>OMNW01009521.1:0-10935 GCA_900303245.1 Selene dorsalis
GTATTCCTCTGCTTTCTCTGTTCTCTTCCCAGATTACAGATTTTGTTCCACCTTTGTGTGAAGTGGTGAGTGTGCTGGCTGATGATTGCCCTCAAGATGTGTCTCAGTGTGGACCTTTCCAGTGGGAGCTGTCGGCCAACCTTACTGATGAAAACGGCACTGGGATTGAGAGAATCTGGCTGCAACAGGGTGATGGAACCCTCTCGCACACCTCTCTGACTGTTCCTGTTATCCAGGCGAAATACAATGCCTCCTGCTGCTCTCAGATTGTTGAGTTTGTAGCTGTGGATAAAGTTGGTAATGTTGGAAAATGCTACCAATCAATTGTTCGTTCAGGTGGCCCTCCTGCCTCAACTCTGTCACTGCCACTGTTGTTGTGCCTTCTAGTGTCTGCTTTTGTAAGGCAGCCTTAAAAGTAGCATCAGGCACAGTGTAAATAATCTTAAATTGTCATAACAGAGTGAAACATTAAGTTGGTGATGGTCATCTAGATGTCCAGAGTAAAATGTGAGCACTGATTAAACAACAAATAATGACTGTATGCTTCGTTGTCGGAAATAAAATGTTTACAGTAAGAAACATGAAGTTGTTCCCACCTTTTGAATATCTTTTTTGTGTGACTTTATATTTTAGCAACAGAGATCTTGTTTAGGACAAGTTCTGAATGAACATATTTGGCTTTACAGGCTCCAAACAGCGCAAGGCAGAGCTGCTCTTGGGTCTTAAATAAATCTTTGCATAAACAGGACATAATTATTCTCCCTTCACATTTATTATGAAAAATACACATGCAACATAAATGATCAAGGGACATATTTACACATCTTTTATGTAATAAACATTTCAATCATTGCTTGAAGGCAACCACAAGCTCCCTTTTCAAGTTTTTGGGGTTATCCATGCTAAAGGTGTCATGGAGCATTCAGGGCCATTGTTGCTTATTCCCTATAGGTTCTCAGTGACATAAATGATCAGGGAAAATCAAAATCAAGAATAAAACACAAGATTCACTCAAAACAAAACAATCAAATATATAGATGGGGGTTTACTTGGACATTTCTACATTTATTACCTGTTTAAGACCAAGAAAATGTACATTTATTTTAAATTCAACAATCCCAAGACACATAGTGTTCCTTCTATGTGTCTTGGGATTTAGAAATATAAAAAGTGTTGTTCAACAATTATTTGAACATAATTAATAATTCAAGTCAAGATAATAAGTGCATCTTTCAGACAAAAAAATGGGAGGGGGTGGGTAATTTAAAGACAAACATTTTGAATGTCTATTGTGCAATTTGACAAAACTCCAAAATAATATGTTTAACTTATGTTAGACTTTGAATTCGCTGCACATCATCACAGCTGTCGGCTAAGGTTGTACTCTAATGCTCTTGGGTGACCAATCTTCTAAAGGTGTGTTTAAACCGAACACACACATTTATGTTACAAAAGCGAAAATTAAAGGCAACACAAATGTAGACAAAGTGGTACATGATGTGAAGCTGCTGAAGGTGAAATGAATAAAGATCAATGTGTGAGCAAAGAGGAACATCAGTCTGGAGCTCAAATCAGTCTTGTCTTCAGGTACACACAGACACAGACACACACACACAGACACACTGTACATTCAAATAGTCATCCTGTGAGGTGAAAATATCCTTCAGGCTCACAATGTGAAAGCACATTTACAATCCTTGCCTTACATGGTTACTATTGCACAGACATTACATGTAATTCTATTTTAACAACAATGGGGAAAAAAACAGCCGTATAAATAAAGTAAATAGTAAAAACTATTCAAAACTATTGACATTTTTACAGTTAAATAACAATTTACAATTCTTTGTGATATCACAAGAGATTTGAACATGTCTATTGAAAATATTCTGATGAACCAAACAGAAAGCATTTCAGTTTAATGGCTCTTATCCACAAATGTTGGCACTTAAGTCCGTGTCTAAAACAGTTATCCAACAAGAATGATGAATACCAATGTTTCTTGCCATGTAGTAATGTGCTCAATAAAAAAAAATAAAAATAAAAAAATAATTTAAATAAATTTTAATTACTTTTTAACACAGAGGAAAAACAGTTTTTCACACTATTAGCAAGTTTAAAATTTACATTATTCTTATTTTTGTAGACTTCTGACATCTTGTCATTCATGTCTCCACCTTTATCTTTACTCTGGCAGGAGCACATTGTGACTTGCCAGGCAACCACTGGAGACATGACCTTGTTTAGCAGCCTTTCTGCAAAGCTAATGGCCTTGTGGCTCAATACTTAGACACCGAAATGTCAACACTATAGGACCTCAAATCTAACCCCTTGCAAGAAAGCAAATACATATTACCCAATTTGTGGAACAATTCAAATACACATTTCTAAAACAAACACAACAGACCCTGTCTTCTTGTAATCAATACAAGAATGGGGTGCAACTCTCTATTTACACTTGACATCCAAAGTGTGAAAGAAAAAACATTAAAAACATATTCTTCCATTAGAGAATTCAATATCTTACACTATAAAAATCTTCACCTGGTGGCATCTCTGACCCTTTCTTATTGTATTTTATGTACATTCTTCACGTGCTTTTTCAGGTGGCCTGACTGTGTGAAGTGCTTGGGGCAATGTGGGCAGGAATGTGGTTTCTCTCCTGTGTGGATATACTTATGCCTTTTCAGATTATTTAAATCTAAAAATCCTTTTCCACAGAATGGGCACCAATGTCTCTTTTCCCCATTGTGCCATCGTAAATGCACATTTAGTTCTACTCTCCTTGTGAATTTTTTTTCACAGAGGTTGCAGTGGAATGGTTTCTCTCCTGTGTGGATCCTGATGTGGGCTTCCACATCTCGCTTTGTGAAGAATCCTTTGTTGCAGATCTGGCAGACAAAAGGTTTAATCTTGCTATGCACCATCTGCAGGTGTTTGGTGAGGCCAAAACGGTAGACAAATCCCTTGCCACATTGTTGGCAGTTATGGATCCTACCATTGCGGTGCACCCGGCCATGGCGTTTAAGACCCTTGGAGTCTGGGAAGCTTTTCCCACAGAGTGTGCATGAAAAAGGTCGTCGTCCTGTATGAAGACTTACATGACTCTCCAGGGCAGCACTGCTGCTGAGGACACGGCCGCACTCCCCACACTGATTTTTTAGCAGACGCCCACCAATAACTGACAGGGGCTGTAATGGTGATATAATGGGTGGTGCTTTGACAGGGATGGGGTTAAGGGAAATACTGGGGGGGTAAACTACTTTAAGATTCAGGGATTTTGGTGATCTTGTCTCTTTTCTTACTGGTAACAGCACTGGTCTCTTTCCACCTGCTGATGGTGTTTTACTGGCTGGAATTCTTGGTGGAATCCACACAGCTTTAGTTGTTAATTTTTTCACAGCCTCACAGCTAGCCTGAATCTCCGCTAACCGACTTGTTTTAGTTCCACTCTGCAGTTTGGATAGATTTGACTTTTTTATTTTAGCTATGGTTTTGGCTTTTGCTGCTTTAGCTAACTTTTTAGCGTTCAGCAGCCTTGTACTCTTTTTTGGGACAGTGCCATCTTGAATTAACCTGAGTTTTTTAGCATGAGGGGATTTTGCAGTTTGTCTAGGATTGACACCTTTAGACAGTTTGGGACACGTAACAACTGGGGAACAAGTTTCACTCTTTGCTATAACAGTAGCTGTGGTTCTCCTCCTAGGACTGAAAGCTCCGGATTCCCTTTTAATCTGTTTAATGCTAGAATTGTCTTCAGTAACCGTAGACCTTTTACGGTTGAGGGAAATCAATTCAGGAGAAGATAATCTAGGGTTTGTACCAGTTCCACTTGAACTAGATGTGCTAGAACAAACAGCCGAAGATTTGTGATTACCATATTCTCTTATTGAACTCATCCTTTTGGGACTCACAGAAGTGGATGTAGTCTGTTTAAGGCTAACACCATCTCTTGTCAAACCAGCACTCTTAGGGCTTAGAGACTTGGACGTGGATTTTGTCTTTTTTGTTCCAACACTATCTCTACCAAAACTAGACCGTCTCGGTGAAGATTCAGCAGTAGTCTTTGATCTACTAGTTGGTTCACTAGCACTCCTCTTTGGTCTACTAGCATCTTTACATGGTCCAGCAGCTCTCCCTGAACTAGTAGAAGTGGGGTCATTGGTAGTCTTATTTGGAGTGGTGGAATCCTCAACCATGGCTGGCTTTTTAGGGTAATTGGAAGTGACTTCGTCAACTTTGTTTGGATTTGATAACAGTTTCTTAGGGCTTACAGTTGTGGTACCCGTTTCTGTGCATGCTTCTGGATTTGTCTTAGTTCTTCTAGTTTGTGAGTGACTTTTGAGATGACTTCGGAGTCGGGCGACAAGTGAGTTTTCCTCCAGCAGTTTCTTACCACTGGTACAGGTTTCTGAAGTAGAAGCTCTGGTATCTGCACAGTCATTAGGGGAAGCCTACAAAAAGTAAAAAAGAAAAATATGCTTAGCAAAAAATTTTTCACAGAAAACATTTTTTTGCAGATTCAACATAATTGATAGATGATGATCATCAAAGTAATTTACAACACTATTTTCTTGTAGTTTCTACTACTACATTACCTTGTCTGGGTCTTGGACTACAGGTAACACTGCCAGCTGTGCCAGGAACTGGGCTTTAGTTATCTGTAAATCAGGGTCACGTGTGTCCTTGGATGTGATGGAGGTTAGCTGTATGAGGGCAGCTGATTGTTTGTCCTCTGTGGGGGCTTCATTAGGTTGTACGCAATCTTGCACTGTATTGCTGATTTCTTCCTCAACAGAATTAGAAGCTGAAGGTTCAGTTTTGCTGATGGCTTCTGCTGACTTCTCCGGTGCCATCACCATGGTTGGTGACTCTTCCAAAACGGTACATGTTTCAGAGGATGACAATGCCATCTCTTGAAAATGATTTTGCTCCTCTGAAATTTGAGAGGTATCTACAGATACAAAAGTGTTATTTAAACTAGGACAAATGTTGGTGGTTACCACTGGCATCTCTGATGGCTGTGTTGGTATGACCATAGATGATACTTTCCCTTGTGTGTCTCCCTCATTCAAAAGGGACAGAGTTTCAAAACACCTATTTGGAAATACACTTGAGACCAACACTGATTCTTTCACTGATACTGAAAATGGCAGCTTTGTTAATCTGACCATTGGAGACAGTTTTTGTTGCATTGGAGACACAGGGGCTGGCACTATCCCAGTTGCAGTTGACATTTTTAAACTGGAACAAGTTTCTGTAGGTGCATTTGTTGTTTCAGAAGCAGATGCAGTTTGTTCAGGGGATTCTGAGTGGTACGTTGTATTATCTCTCTTCTGAGACAATATCAAAGCCACTTCATCTGCATTTGCAGCGGTTTGCGCAGCCAAAGAAGCTGTTAACTCCTGTGGAGGAGACATCAACGGTATTGATGATACTTTAACAGCTGCAGCTGATGCCTGCTCTCTTGTAAGAAGAACTGTCTGAGAGTGATCTGTCCTCGATACTACAGGTGTCACATATCTTGGAATTGTAATTCTCATTTTTGGGTGTGGAAGAATCCCCAATTTCTGGTCTGTTGAGGTGACTGTCGATTTTGACAGAACAACAGGAAGCATATTTCTAGAGGAAACATGTATTGTTTTCTGAGGGGAAAGGGAAGGTGTTGTGTGGGGTAAAGTTGCAGGTGGAGGTAAAATATGTTTCTGTGAAGCCACAACTGTTGACATAAAAGTAGGAAGCTTGGCTGGGGACAGTGATGTAATTTTATGATGTATTAATGAGGGCACCAACCTTGGCACAACAATTATTTTATGAGGTCCACCATCACTCGTTTCACTTGGTGCTGCAGATGTTTTCAGAAGATGGGGATGATGCTGCGGTGACTGTGTGCTTGTTTGAACTACAGCAGTAGATGATGGCATTGGTGTACCAGAATACAAAGTGTGAGTGACCACGTGTTGCCGTTTTGATATATCTTCATTGTGGGCCTGAGCTTTACTGGTTGGAGTGGAATTTGTAACTTTAGGACAAGCCGCAAGTATCTTTATCATTTGTTGTGGCTGTGCAGCAGACTCTGTTATGAATAGCGTGCCTGCAGCTTCAAGAGTTTGAACTGGAAGCTGGACCTTCCTAAGAGGATCAGCTAGGATCTTATCCACAGTTTGTAAGGTATGCCCTTGGGGAGCTTGTGGGCTTTGGGGTGGTGCTGCCATTCTCTTTGGAGAGTAGAGAGATCCATTTTCCTCTGATGACCGATTCATTGCTTCAACTAGTAACATTGCATCCTGAAGAGTTACAGAGGTGCGCCGTTCTCTGAGATGGTCTGAGTTTACTATTGCACTTGCAGATGAAACTTCAGTGGATGGAGCCTGCTGTTGAGTGTCACCTGTTTGAAATGATGATGCTGAAAATGGCAAAGAACCAGCCTTGCTGTTCCTCACATCTCTCGAAGCAGTGTTCACTCTCTCCTTCTCTGATGGAGTGATAATAGATGAAGTGTTTGTAAGCTTAACTGAAAGTGCTTGTGGACACTCAGATGCACCAACAGTCATTGCATTAACTGCAGAAGAGCCCTCAACCTCTTCTGTTACTGTAGGGTAAGTTACCTCATCTTGCAAGGCTGCAACAACAGTGGCTGATGACTCAAGTACTTCTTTCACTGGCTCTTCTAAATGTTTTGTTTTGTTTGGCAGCTGTCCTCTTCTGCGGCATACTGGCCTGGAACTTGACTCAGCTTCTGCAATTTCATCTTTTAATTCCCCATATTCTGATTTGTTTTGTGGTGTGGGCCCTACAAATGTTTCTGCATGTTGCTGAGGGGTAACATCGCTTAGTTCATTTACTAACATGTCTACCTCTCTTTGACGTTGTTGGGGGACTACTGATGGTTTTTGTTTTTCGAGTGCTTCATCCACAGATAGTTGCTGAGCAGTCATCACTGGTTGCTCTTCTGATGTTACAAGTCCTCCCTCTGCCTTGTCTTCCCTGTGATCTTTTATAGCAGTAAATGAGATGACTACAGAGTGCTTTGGTCCAGATGATAGATTCTGAACTGCTGGTGAACTTTCATCCATTGCCAAACGGGGTAGTTCAAGGGCTGCTTCATTTTGCTCAGGCATTTCTCCAGTTGAATGTTCCTGGTCTATGAGAGGTCTTTCATTTTCAGTTCCACCGGGAGCAGTCTGTGGTAAACCTGATAGGGATTTAATGGAAGATACATGGGAAGAAGTAATAAGCCCAGTGGTAAATGAGGTAAGATTTATTCAGCTTTAGAAACTTTCAAGTAAGTTTTTCTCACCTGCATTAGACACTTCCCCACAGAAAGTCAAGACTGACTGCAAAGAAGAATCATCATAAGAGTCCTGTGTGGGAGTGAAACACATTTCAGTGCCAAGGTGACATCAACAAAACAATTCTATGAATTTTGGATCACCACCAGAGGCGGTATTTTCCATCACATGCATGTGCAGGTCAAGTGTCTATACCAACAAAGTCACTTATGACAGGGGTGACGTATGCCTCCGCCCCAGTACTTAAGGCACATTCACCCCAGAAGTAACTTCTTGGCAATCTTCTTGTCAACATTACGAGTGACTCCCAAGCTCTGGAGGCCATCCGTAATTCATAGAACCGCAGTTACATACGTAACCATCATTCTATTTCATTTCTACTGACTGCCACAGACAGTGGATGTCCAGTGGACACCTCGATGACGAATACCAACAGTGTCATGAGGAAGACCTGCTCATCCTTTAGGAAGGCTGGGAACAGTGTGAAAGAGCAGCTGTGGCCAAGGAGTTGTGTGTGGCCATGTTGACCCTATAAAACCTTGCAAATGTGCATGTTGATACCCAGGATGCAGCAGCACAGATGTTTCAGAGTGGGACTACCTGTAAGGCTGCACAAGACATGCCCCTAGTTGAGTGTGCCTGAAGGTGAGAAGGGACTGGGAGGTCACTGTCACTGTAGGAAAAACTGATGGCCTCCACAATCCACTGTGTCAACCTCTGGTTGGACAAAGGATGGTCCTGCTTATGACCTGTGTGAGATCAACAGTGAATCAGACTGCTGGAATGCAGCAGTTGCCTGGACGTACGTCCTCAGTGCACAACAGAATACCACCTTGCCCCTCCCCTGAGCAGGGGGTTCAAAAGCTGCAAGACTTAGGGGCTGGTTTACGTAAAATGAAGAAAAAGTCTTAGGCAAAAATGCAGGATTAGGCCATAAAGTCACACCAGTACCATCGGGTGTAGGTGTAGGCACTCTCAACTGATAGACAGCCCGGGCAACTCACCCTCTTGTTTAGCTGATGCCATGGCTGACAGAAAGGCTGTTAGGCTTGGCCTAATCCTTTACAATGGTCATTCTGACCCCACGAAACCTCAGCGGTTGGTTTCTGAATTGGATGCTGTAATCCTGAGACAGGGTGGTCACCACCCAGGGATCTGAGTAAGTTCTTCCCAGCACCTGAACTGCTGGTCAGTGAAGCGTCTGAGCGGAACCGAGTAGTCACTGTCTGCCCCCCCATCCTCTTCCATTCTTGAAGGGGCTATGGTCAGATGTTGACCTTCATTGTGCGAGTCCAGAGGGCTGGCTAAGCCCAGCTGACAAAATCTCTCCGGAGGCCGTCGTGTCTGTACAGTGGGTCGCAACATTGATTGACTTCGATGACATCACTGCCGTGCCACTGCCGAAGTCGTAGGTCAGTGAAAAGCCGTGTAAAAATCCCCGGATGACAATAACAAAACAACTCCGAGCCGCTAAGGGTAGACAGAGCATCAGCTCACCTGTTAATCAAAACATAACATTGCGTGTCAAAACGCAACAAAACTGCGAGGATTAAGGTCCCCTTTAATTTAGAAAAAAAGAAAATAGAACTCAGTAATTCAAGTGAATACACACTATCTTTAGCACTTGCAGGCTTAGCAAAAAACAACAAAAAAAAGCATCTCACCCGATGGCAAATGTCGGATTTCAGGTCATTATGAGGCGAAAACACACCAAAGTGATCACGATCAAACTGTAGAACTGAAATGAAAGGTTTTGAAGTGCTGAAACTGAGCAAGCACACTCGTAAACGGCGAAATGTGGACCACATCCACTTACCTGACAGCTCTCAAAATTAACAAAACAATGTAGTTTGGCAGCAAATTACAGTCTTAAAGGAGATGTTCCGTTTTTTGCAACCTGGACCTTATTTCTAGCATAAAATACGTAAATTTACTTCAGTGACGTCACTGCTGTGCGCCACCGTGGCAGGGCTCATTCACTCCATGCTATATGACGGTCGGCTACATGGTATTTGCTGCTGCTAATAACATGGTTCATTTTTGCATATTTCCAAATCGTCCAAACAAAATGACTAGTTGGACAAAGTTTAGCTTCCACAGGCAGAGCATGGAGTGAATGAGCCGTGCTGTGGTGGCACACGGCAGTGACATCATTGAAGTAGTTAGGTTAGTAAAAACCTCTGTAAAAAACCCCGGATGACAATAACAAGACAACTCCGAACTGATCTGAACTCACAGGGGAATAGTACTGGCGATTCATAAAAAAATATTGGTGAAATGAAGTTACACCAAAATTATATGGGTGAGTAAATGATCATGTTTATTCTAGAAATAAGGTCCAGGTTTCAAAAAATGGAATTACTCCTGTAAGAGGACGAGAAATTGCTGCTCCAACCCACGAGAAGATGGCAAGAGGTTACTTCCAGGATGAATGTGCCCTAAGTACCAGGGTCTAAACATACGTCACCCCTGTCATAGGTGACTATGTTGGCACAGACACTCAACCTGCACATGATGGACATCTAGGTGCTTAAAGCACCACCTCTGGTGGTCAATAGAAATGCAATAGAAACATAAATTTGTCTACTATCAAGACACACACACACCTCCTGTTTGACAAATATAAATGCCATTTGAGAATTTCCCTCCTCATGGATCTGGTAGTTGTGCTCTTGCAAACCATATTCCTCCTCATAACTTTGCTGCGGTTGGTTTTGCAGGGATGAGTTTCTCAATGGTTGACACTGCTCCACCATCATGGTATGAAAAGAGACAAGATCTGTAATATTAACAAACAGAAAACATGTTGAAAGGTGATTAATCTTTCATGAGAATGATTGGAATATTGCTGGGTTTTGGCTGATGTTAGGAGAAAGCAAGCAGTCTGAAGATGTTATCATCAAAAAATCATGAATATTTACCAGTGCTGATATTTAAAAAAAAATTAATAGGTCAATACATATTCATTGGTCACCATCACTCTTATATCTACAGTCATTAAATCAAACTGTAAAAAACCTTCAAATGCACCACAATATGGTTAACAGACATCTGCATGCTCAGCTGATGTAGAAGCGGTGCTCATGGCAGCAGTCTAATGGTTAACCCTTTTTTAACCCTGACCCTTTTTAAAAAAAATCTAGTTCAACCTGAAAATGAATAAATAGGTTGTTGTTTATGACATAGCAAACAGAGAACTCCTGAGGCCTGTGCAATGTAGCAGGATTTAATGTATCAAGGTAACTTCAAGTTAAACTTGATTTCCAGTTCAACAAATGTGATTCCCTTGTTACCAATGTAAATCACCATGGTAACTGATGCTTAACTCACAACCTGCTCTGAAGCAGGTAAACTTACTCTGAACTACTGACCCATCATTATCATTTCTACAGGATCATGAAAAGATTTTACAATTATATGATAGCAATGGCTCAGTAGAGTTGTTTTGCTGTGTCAGACCTTGCATGTGTCCAACTGTCTGTTTTAGAAAGTTATCATAGATAGATATCATACTAAATAAATATAGTATTAATATAATAAGCAAGTAATCTAGTATTAGAGCTTCATTTTAATTGAACAAAGAGCCTCTAATTCAACAGTGATGTGAATTTTCCTGCTCTTCATCACCACAGCCCAGAATAAC